>BCLG01000965.1:112508-124748 GCA_001602295.1 Zoysia matrella | reverse complement strand
AGGGCAGCAACTTGGGGCAGAGCTCGCCGGGATGGAGGGGGGGGGGGGATTGGAGGCCGAGATTACCTCGAGGTGCCAACATGTAGTCTAAGGTGGGGGTGGGGAGGAAGGGAAGTTTTGCAGGGGGAGGCAGGCAAGCGCGAAGAGTGCGGGCTGCAGGGAGGTGGACAGGCGTAGGGAAAAGGTGAGGAGTCAGCGGGGAGTTTGGGAGGTGGAGTGGTGTGGCGAGGTGGGAGGGGGGAGGCGGCGGCAGGCGACGGAGGTGGGGTAGCTGCGGGGACACTAGGAAGTTCAGATGAGTTTAACAGTTCGAATTTAGTAACTTACTTAAGATCCAACGGTTAAAAAAAAAGAAGGTGACGTGCATGGCTGAGAGTTGAGATTAGACTCTTAGTGAGTTGTGTTTATATAGATAGTATAGATTAGGTTATCATCTAAACCTCTTTAGTTTAACAAAATAAACTAACTTTTAAAAACCTCTTTCACTTTTGAGAAATTAGTTCATTTTTTAACTAAAGAGGTTCAAAGGTTAACCTTAGGTGCATCTATTAACACTCCTACCCACAACACGACACCCTCCATCGCCCTGAACACTGAAGCGATGGAGAGGTGGGCCACGCAGGCGAAATTGAGGGTGGCTTTGATTGGGCTGCTTTTGACTTTTGACTTTTGCAAAAGCCAAAAGTACAATCATAGATGTGAGATGAGAAACCAAAATTAGGTCTAAATTTGCTTTTGTTGGTTGTGGCCATCGGCTTATATATATTATAATTATATAATTATATATAATATAATTAGATATTACTATTGTTATAATTATGTAATATAACTATAATATATATAACTATATTATTATAATTATATATAATTATTATTACATAATTTCATATACTTGTACTTTATTATAATTATATATATTACATAATTATAAATATATATAATTATATTACATAATTGTAATTATAGTAATGTATAATTATAATTATGTAATATATCTATAATTATATAATCATAATATATATTATATATTATATTACATTTATAATATATATAATATTATATATATTATAATTATAATTATATGATCAATTTATATATAAATTATCTTACAGTAACCTCAGAACTATTTTAAGCAAAACAGCTTTTAACTTTCCCACAATTTATATTTTACAGCAGCTTTTTTATATCTTACAACTCGAAACCTAAACCAAACACATCTGAAGCATGTCCCCTCCGCCCCATTGTCCGTTTAGGTGGCCAATGAGCCGTGTTAGGCCAGCCGTCCTCGTGCCATTGCCGTGGTGGCCTGGCACGCCCATTAAAATATCAGACCGTGTCGTGCCGCGGGCTATCAGCCGAGGCCATACACAACTTGATCATTTTTACCCAGGCCGTGCTAGGCCGTTGGCTTGTTGGGCCAACCCGGGTCGGTCCGAAGCCTGGAAAATATATTAATGTTAATTTTTTCTTAAAAAAATCTAAAAAACCTAATTATATAATATTTTAAATATCAAATTTTAATTATAAATAAGTTAAATTACATGCATTTAAGTTAAATTTTAAATAAATGTTCTACAGGCCTACCGGGTTTTGCTGTACCGAACAGGCTACATGGGCATGACATCATGCATTGTCGGACTGGCTTAATCAGGTTGTGCTTGCGCGGGGGCAGTCAGGCCGTCCCTGTATATTTTGAGGCCCGATGCGAAATATTAATGAGGCTCTTAAATTTAAAATTTACATAGTTAAATTATAATTGTAGTTAGCTGTATTACTTTAATGCTATTTTTTATAATATCTCACAAAATTTGATACTCTTTTCATCTATTTTTTAGGCATATTTGATATGAGTTTAAAAATCAAGGTAACTGTCCTGACTTTCGCTCCCATTAAACTCAGAACAACGATACTTCATTGAAAGACATGCAGCAGCGCAGCGAGGTATACTATTATTTCACGGAATAATTAACCAACCAATGAAATAGCTATGCAAATTAATTTCATATAGAGGGAAAACAACATTACACATTGGTTGAGACAATGAACAAAAAAACACCTAACATAATATTTATAGAAATATTTGTTTGGTAATTACGTCTAAAAAAAATAAACGGAGGAAGTATGAAATAACAACATTGAGAAAACATCCTAACTATTTCAAATACTTCAAAATTTGTGCGCGTCCATGACTTAAAATCATAAACATTGGAAAAAAAACGTCATTGTTAACTTCGCAAAAAACAGGCCTCCTTTGACCTTTGAATAGTGTTGATCATTTCTTCTGCTGGTATAAAAATGTATATTTTTGAACATCTATAGTTCAACAAAATAAACTACTCCTAGTTTTTTAAAAGTGAGAAAAAATCTAAAACTTAATTTATTTTTTGAACTAAACAGATTTTGAGAGTAATCTAAGTGTTAACTTTTCATTCCTAATATTTTCTTTCACTAAATTTTTGTGTATGAAAATTGCAAATTGGGGGCCCCAAATTTTTGGGGGGGGCCTGTTCCACGGCACCGCTTGTTCCCTCAAGGGACGGGCCTGGGCCAGTGGGCCTACACCAGACTCATGCACGGCTATGTCGTGCCCCGGGCTAGCTTGGCCCGCGTAGCCACCGTGCTGCGGTGTGCTTGGACTGGCTAAAATAGCTGAGCTTCGTGCTAACCCATTTAACTTGGCTCACATGGCCAGCTATAAATGTCACTAGCTGTCAAAGAATCTCCCGAGCTACTTAAGTTCCGTTTGTTTAAAGTTCGATTTGAAAAATTATGAGCCATAGTCGAGTCTAATGTAATATCGTGAGTCTCGAGCTTGAGCTCGGTCAGTTTATTTTAATATCTAATTTATGAAGTTTATAGTCTAAAATAATATCTTGTGTTACTTCATCATTATTATGTATTTTTAACTAAAGAGCTTTAATCGAGCCCAAATTGAACATGCTAAGTACAAATCGAGTCGAGCTCGACCACGAGGTTGACTTTAAGCGTGAAGTTAAACCATACTCCACTCTCGTCATTAGAGACGAGCTGAGGTTACGCGTGAGACACCATGCATTTTTCCTTTTTGAAACCTATTACCCCCCCCCCCCCCATCGTACGTTCGTACTATGTTGAGGCAGTTATTGTGACATGATGAAAAATTATGTATCATCGGCTTGGATGGACATATATGGTCACAGTTTGTTGGCCAGTGTTCTAATTTACAAAGTCCCTCGATTTGTTGGCTCGTTTATCCATAATTGCGGAGGGAACAGTGAAATTTGCAATTCAAATTATATATATGTACATGTTCTCGGGAAAAAGACTCAATTTAACTACTCTCTCCGTGTAAAATTATGTCACTTTACACATCTCTAGTGTTTTTTGTTTAAATTATAGATCATTCTTTCTTTTTAATATATATTTTCTTCTTTACAATACTTCTCTGCTTTATTTTTCACCTTCTCATTTTGTACGCATCTTATATCTTTTACTTTTCTTAATCCTTGTACCCGGTACGTACCGGAACGTATGGAGTACTTATTTTTTTTGTTTAATTAAAATGCTCTATAGACTTGTGTAAAATTATGATAAAATAAAATCCCCTACAGTAATACACAGTTATTAATATATGTAATCGGATCTCTAAAAATAATCATAGGACGAAGCCGTGAAAGGCGTGCAAAACAAGAGTTTACCAGAAAGGACCATAGCTGGGTATATCGGCCATCTTGATGCCCAACAACTTTGGCACGACCCGATCAGAATCGTGCCCAATCCTGCACAAAACTTGCGTCAGGTCATGCTTCGGCCAGAGGTCGAGGGCACGGGGGATGCCACTACACGGCCTGTCTATAGTTTAGATCAAATAAATTTTTTAGCTTATAGTGCTGTTTGATATAGCTGAAACTTAATAAAAAAACAGTTTATTTTTTCAGCTGGTGAAAAGCAGCTAAAAAATAATCTATTGTTTAGTTTATTTTAAAAAAACTGTTGAACTAATAAGCTGTAAAATAAATTTACTGTTTAGCCCAACTTTTATTTATTTGTGTGAATAAATTAAAAATAAGTTATGCCAAATATGGTCTATATCTAAACAAATAAGCTGGTCAGGTCTCAGGTTTCAACTGGGCTATGCTATGGGCCAACAGTTCAGTCCTTAGCCTATAGATGTCCAAATAGTCTAGGTTTACTGCGCCAACCCGAAGCACGTAAAAATGGCCTAGCCCAATATGGTACTGCATGATGAATTTCGTGTCTAAACCGGTCCTGCACGAGCAACAGACCGTGTTTGAGCTGAGGGGGCATCCTGATGGGCGACACGGGCACGACTCGATTAGACCACGGCCCGTGAAGCCCGTTGCCAAGCACGGCCCGCTAGCAATCCAATTAAGCACGACGGGTTAACAGCCTCGCCGCCTGCTATGTGGCCAGCTCACATTGACCTGTTAAGGTTAGGAATACACAGGTATAAAAATGGGCTGTTATCCCAGCTTCTAGCCCAGTCCTGAGTCCGAGCCGTCGCCGGTCACGTTCGTGCTGCCGTCCACGGCCATGATGCCACCCGTGCTGATGCCGCTCCGCCCCCGCGCGCGCGTCCGCTGTCGCCCGCGACCCGGACGCCGCCGACTCATATCGAGCTGCCACCGCCCGCGTCGATGCCGCCTCTGCCGCTCACACCTGTGTCGTTGCCTCTCGGCTGCCGCCTTGCCCTGCGGCTCCCAACCGCCTCGCCCTTCGGCTCTCGGCTGCGCCGGCGCCCTCGTAGCCTCGTGCGACCGCCTCCCGCGCCCGCCTCGCCACCGCCCGTCGACTCGCTCGTGCGGCTGTGACAGAGGAATTTTGGGGAGATTAGGGATTTGGGGTAGATTTCTGGGATGCAGGTCGTCGTGCCATTCTGGGCCATCATGGGCTATTGTGCTTTCGGGCTGGCCCGGCACGGTGATGTATTAACATGCCACCATGGCCTGTTTATTAACAGTGCCGTGCCGTGCCGTACGGCTCGTATGACTCGTTTGGACATCTATACTGTAGCCTATATCGGCATAGATAGCATGGCCCATCGTGCAAACTGTGCCTTATCGGGCTGTGCCAATAAGCAGGCCGGGTCAAGCCTTTTTGGACGTGAGTTTTTTATTTAAATATTTTAAATTTAATATTTAAAAAACATGCGTGAAACTAAAATTTTCAAAATCTAAACTATTTTAGTCACGCTAGTCGAATTGGTGTGATCAAGGTCATAATCACACCATTTCGATTGTTGTGACTATTTAAACGTAAGTTGTAATTTTCACTTAGGAATTTAGTTTAGCAACATGGGATGAAATTTGTTAAAAAGTATATCAAAAATTTTTGTAAAGGTTTTTTTACTTGAATGGTTGCATATAACTTTGAACTCCAAAAAAATTGCATAAATTTTAGGTGCTTAAAATTTAGTCAAATGTAAGAAATTGCAAGTGCTATTTTATTTTTGAAAATTTAAGAGTTATATACATTGAGTTTTTCTAGTTCGGATAGTTGCATATAACTTTAAACCTCCATCCATCTTGGATGGTTGCATATAATTTTAAACTTCCATCAAAATATTTGACATAATTTTTTGGTACCTAATAGTTAATCAAATGAGTTATTAAAAATGGGTAACTATTATGCAAAAATGCAAAAGCATAAAAATGACATAAATTTTAGGCACCTAAAAGTTAATCAAATGAGTTACTAGTATGCTAAAATGCAAAAAAATTGTTTAGAGCAGGGTTTGATCCTTGGTCTTCAGGTTGTCCCACACATGCTATCCAACTGAGCCACTGCGCAAGATTTGAACTGGTTTGTATCTTCAAAAATTTAGTGTATACTCTGTTTTGAAATTGTTGTCGCCACTAACTTTTAAAATTAACTTTGACCATTTATTTTATTCTAATTAGTTCAAATATGTAAATTATGTTATGTTTCAAACTTTTAATGATAAATCAAATTATAATAAAATATATAATATTTTGTATATTTTTGAATAAGATGAATGATCAAAATTAATGTTAAAAATTAATGATGATAATAATTTAAAAACAGAGAGAATATTATTTTTAAAATATTAGATTAAAAATTTAAATAATAAAAAAGAATAATAGATTAAAAAAATTAAATAATAAAAAAGGGACGCATCTGAACCGTGCTTCGCTGCAGCATATGAATCCTGCAACATGTCACATGGTTATTGTATCCCGTTCCGTCACTCCTAACCACATCCAACAGGACTGCATCAGGGTTTAAAAAATAGTAACAGTATCGGTTTTGAAACCGTCAAAAACTGCTCGACTAGCTGCAAAAATCGAACCATTTACCCTTTTTGCTACAGTACTAAGTAATGGTTTTCGAGCGAAAATTGATCAGTTTATTTAAATCAAACCGTAATGATAAAATAAAAATCGTGAAAACCGAACGGTTCAGCACGGTTTTTTAAAGCTGGCCCGCGCCCATCCCCTCCGTTTTCCCACCTTCCTGGGGACGAACGAGGCCCGGATCCCGTCCGAGTGCGTCCTCGCGGACCGACCGGGACAATGGACCTGTTGCGGGTTCCGGCGGTCGCAACCGTGACACCCATAAACGGTAGCCGGAGTGGCAGCCTTCGACGCCACCCCTTCCATTCTCCTCCCAGCAACTCAGCGACAAAGGCGTCGTTTTTCCTCCGGCCTTGTGGTAGCTTGACTTTCGGGGACCTATAAAATCCAGGACCAGGAGCGAGCCCGGAAGGATCGGACTAGTGAGTGGAGAAAAATCTGAGCTTTTCTCAGAGGCCGTGGTCGCAAGGAAGAGAGAGAGAGAGAGAGAGAGAGAGACGGGTGAGAGGGATTTGGGTTGGGGGCCGGCGAAGAGGCGCGGTGATGGCGTCGTCGTGGAACTCGGTGGGGCTGGAGGTGCTGTACCAGGTTCTGGGGTGGGTCGCCTTCTTCGCCTGGTCCTTCAGCTTCTACCCGCAGGTCCTCCTCAACTACAGGCGCAAGAGGTCGGTCACCGCCATCACGCCCCCAATTTCTTGGTTGCTTTTGTTATTCCTTGGATTGGGTTTGGGCCAGTACTGGTTTGGGCGATGACCCGACTGTTTGCCGTTTCCATGCCTTGATTTAGAGAACCTCTGGGTGTGGTTTGCTCTTTCTCGATCGATTAGTGACCCAGCATCCTAGCCATACCCTGATTCATTCAATTGTTTGTTTCTCTGGTTCATTTTGTGCCTTTGAAATTGTCATTGTTTATGTGTTTCACTTGATCCCGACTCCGAATTGTGGATAGGCTGAGTGAACAGGTATAAGGATGCGTGCTGCCGGGAAGTTAATAGAAAGGGGGTGCTAGAGGACAGTTAAGATGCATGCAAAATCCCAGGATTTATTTATGACAGAAACACCTAGGTTTGTTGGTGTTAAAACTGATTCATAAGAGACTGTTCATCATGCTCAACCAATATGAGACATAGCCTCAATGGAAGTATGTCTAGCCAAGTTCTACCATGGATTGAAATTCTTCTTTAACTGTAACCGCTCTAAGATTCAAACACAATTTTACGGTGTGATATCCAGTGTCTTTTCTTCCAAATCTATGTGACCGATCAGAATGCAATAGTATCTTGAGAAATGATTCATTTCTTGCTTGTGTTACGTTGGTTAGGCTGATATGCTTGCATAGTATGAAAACTAAAAAAAAAAAAATCCCTCATGGCCTGTCTACATTATTGTATTTAACTTGAAAATATTGCGATCTAGTTTATATAACCTATACATAATATTTTAGAGTGGCTCCAGGATAAAATAGTTTCAGTGAAACTAGATAAAATATCAAAAAAAAACCCCAAAGTGTCATTTTATTAATTCTTTCGTAGTGGCATATACCCAATGTATCCTCCATAACTTCTCAAACGATTTCACCTTTATAATTATTCTAAAAGCAGCAGGAATGTCCCTAATCTGGCTAAAAAAATAGTGAGACATCAGAAGGTGCCCTAACTCATATCATCATTAATATACTTTCTCTTTGATTTCATCATTTCTTTTTTTCTTGATTTGGATTGTTTACATTATGATTACAGTTAGTCAGCAAAGGGCTAAGTCTGTGAGGTTAGGATGTTTCTTTCATTTTCATGCACTCCTTGTCCCGACTTTACTGGATAATTTTGTCAAACATAGAACTTTGCTGAGTGTTGGACTTATCATGCGAAGCGGCCTCTTGCCAGACACTCGAACCACTTATTCTGTTTCATTTTACATATAAATCTTGCAGTTTTTTTCTGCGATTTGTAAAGCTTGCAGTTAATGTATTAGTCCGAAATTAAGCTCTATGTGATTTAGAAATTAATTTTTAATGGGAGTTCCTCGTTCTATTGTTGATCTCAACCTATTGCAGTGTTGTGGGTCTGAATTTTGATTTTCTGGTGTTGAACTTGACAAAGCACTCGTCCTACCTCATGTACAACGGGGCTCTATTCTTCAGCCCCTTCATCCAGAGGCAGTATCATGAAAAATATGGTGACAAAGAGGTTTGTCCTATTGCCTTCTTTCAATCAATGTTCATATGCGAATGACAGTTTCAGTTTAGATTGTTGTGGTTTGTATTGGAAATGATTATGATTAGTGATATTGAAGAATTTTATTCTGGATTTAGCATCATGGAGTCAGCAACCTTTTTCCTTGTTTCTGGATTATTCAATGGTAATAACAGAATATGCATGTCTTAGCAAAATGTTTTTAATTATTTGCATTCCAAAAAAATAAAATAAATCAAAAGACAAATAGAACTGCTATGTTGGACAGTGCATCATGGTCTTGTTCTTTATATGTGTCAACTATGAAAGTATATTCCTTAAGGTTTGTATTAACACTCCCTTTTTGCAGATGATTCCTGTTGCTGCAAATGATGTTGCTTTTTCAGTACATGCGGTTACATTGACCGCTATTACTGTCTTCCAAGTTTTCATTTATGAGGTTAGTTTATTATCATTCTAACTAAGAATTATCTCCATGTGGTTGCAAGAATTATCTCCATGTGGTTGCTGACACCTGTTTTCATTTTCTGAAACCTAAATATACAGCGAGGAACCCAGAAAGTATCCAAGGTTTGCATATCCATTAGTGCTATTGTCTGGACTGCTGCTATTGTTTGCCTTGTTATAGCTTGGCCAAAAAGTGACTGGCTTTGGCTTATTGACGTGTTCAAGTATGTTGTTTTTGTACTCGTTTCAAATTCTTAGTAGTTTTGACTGTTTCAATAACTACATATGGTTAATTGGCCTAGCTAAATGTCGATCCTTTTGGTCAAAGTGATAATCATTTTCATAATTTCAGTTCAATACAAGTTGGCATGACGGCAATCAAATACATTCCTCAGGTACCAGTTTTTTCGTTTATGAACTAGTATAACCTTTGAGTTCAAACTGAAATGCGAAGTTTGGACATAGAATATGGATATTTTCTGTTGTAATATATGTTTACAAACTAAAATATTTCATTAATACGATTGTACACACATTTATAGCCAAATCCTTGATTATCTGAAAATATCACTTATTTGTGACTACGGAAGTAATAGTATAGAGGTTGTACTTAAAATAGCACCCCAAGAAAAGTTGGCAGCTGGCCCTGTTATGCATTTGGTTCTTAGAAGAAAGGGAAAAAGTAGGTTCTAGAATTTTTTTCTTCAGATTCTACAGAGAAAATAATTCTGCAATCTATTCTTATTCTACCAACAATTTTGAAATAACTAGTTTACCCGCTCAAACCTTGTATTCATTACTTTGTTGTGAATCTTCTTTTCGTTAGGCCATCATGAACTTCAGACGGAAAAGTACAATTGGTTGGAGTATTGGCAATATATTACTTGATCTCACAGGAGGGGTGCTCAACTTTGGTCAGATGGGTGTGCAATCTATAGATCAACGTAAGCTGCATTTGTCCTTTGATTTGAATGAATAATTTGTGTTCCATATCATTTTATCCTGACTGGATAAATTGTGCTGCAGATACTCTAGTAAATTTCTATGGAAATATTGGGAAAACCCTTCTTTCATTGGTGAGCATGACTCCTATTGTTAATGATAAAAGTTGTTCCATACATATTGATTTTTGACAGCACTTCTTTATGTTAAAATGTTCCATACCTATTGATTTTTGTAGGAGACGGTATTCTTTGATGTTTTGTTCATAATTCAACACTATGTGTTGTACCCTGTCAAGAGGGATGAGAATGGTAAGGCAATCATTTCTGAAAGGGTAGCTCCTCTTCTCAGGCCTTCAGACAAGCCTGAAGAAGATAATGTATGACACAGCCATATATATGGATGTGGCGTAGAACTATTTTCGAACAAAAGATAGATGATGCCTTATTATGTATTTTAAACTAACTTTTGTTTATGTTTGCTACGGATTACATTAATATACCTGTAAATGTGCAGATATTATTTACTTTCTACAGATTGCATGTTGCGGATATCTTTATTACATGCAGACCTAATCATATATTCATCGGCGAATGGATACCTTTTTATTGTATTTTTTAGTTAGATATTTAGCCTTACTCTTTTAAGTTCTGTTTGTAGTTTCTTAATCGTTTTTACACCATTTGCAGCATTTCTTTCCTGTTAGTAAAATACCACATTCTGAACTAGAAATTTTCAAAGGTCCAAAATTAATGTGCTAAAAGTATGTGGGTGAATAAAACCGTGCAGATGCACCTAAGGCCCTATATAGGTGTTGCAATTTTTCAATACCAAAGTATTTGGTTTTAAAAGCCAGTACCAAGCAAAACCATGGTTTATAAAAAAGAGGTCAGTAGTGAGTTTTTAGAACTCCAAAATGACTACACTTTCATCAATACTATGATTTGTAAGTTTTTTTTTAAAAAAATTGTTGCATCCAAACACCTTCTTGATCTCTAATACCAAAGTATTCTACAAAGCTATAATATTCTTCTAAAATTTCAAAAATACTTTGTATCTGTAGCCTAAAGAATATCTACTACCCATCTTTGTGTTTTTTTTTTACTAGTTAGCATTTAACTTTAGTGTATGGTTGTGCTTTTGGGCCCGCTTCACTCATGAGAGATTCTTAGCTTCTTGCAATTAATGGGGTAATTTACAATGCCGATCGTTCTATTTTCATTACATCTTAGGGAAAGATGCTGATAGCTCTTTGAATTTTGTCTCGATAATAATTCCAAGAAAAACTGCCAAATTTGTTTTTTTCCCTTGCTCTTTCTACCTTCAGCTAGCTTGTATTGTTTTACTTTTGCCAGACAACGGTTACCCTGTTCTCCCCATCGAAGCAAAACATGTTCAAGACAAATAAGAGCAAAATGAAAAGATGGGCCATCAATGCGTTGGAAGTGAAGGAGCTGGACTTTGAGGAAATTTTCTTATTAATATCATTATTTTTTATTTAATTTATAGAATTAAGATGGTGATTCTTTTTTTTTTTTTTTTTTTTTTTTGCAAAACCATCATGCTAGTCATCCACTGAAAGGGCAACAAAAATATATCATCCACCAGACAAAACGACATGATGCATCAGCAATTGTCACACAATCAAAGTGCGATAGGTGCTGACATGGCATGTTGTTGCCCTTTTCCACGCTCGATATGTCCCTGTTGCCCTGCGAAAGAGCGGCTGACCTTCTAGTTTAACAAAAATGTAATCATCATGTTAATCTTATAAAAAATAATATTATTAATAAAAAAACTCAGACTTCGAGTGGGCTGGAAGTATGTTCCATTGTGAAGGTGGTGTGATCCATTCCTTAAAAAGGGGCTGGTGTTCTAAAAAAAAGCCCGGTGTGTACAAGCAACCAAGATTCGAGAACTAAGTAATAGTAGCAGTACTACTAGTAAGAAAAAGTATACTAATCGCCATATCACTGATGCTGAAACGTATTTGTCACTTAGACGTGTAGTCCGTTGATACTCAAGAAGAAAAGCACCTGCCCCTTTGTTTTTAAACTATAATTAGCAGTAAGTCAGTACCAATGGAACTTTTTTTACCGCTGGGGTTTTACCATCAAATTTTGATACGCCTCAGTCGATATTTCTTAGAGGCAGTTATTTATGGAGAGAATCTCTTATTTACAATAAAAATATGATGGCTCGTTTTTACCACTGAAATAGTGGTATTTCCTATTTACATTGGTCTTACCTTCTAGGATTCTACGATTTATTCTCTCCCTTTTTTCTGGTTGACAAAACCCATGCTGGAGCTGGCGGAGTTGGGGAGGAGGGGGGGGGGGGGGGGG
>BCLG01000965.1:83842-107530 GCA_001602295.1 Zoysia matrella | reverse complement strand
TGCCGGTGATAATGTTGCGTGTCTTTACAGCCTCGTGGAGCAGCGGGTATATAGATTAGCTCTCCCGAAGCCACCCATTCGCCGTAGGGAGATCATTGGTTCCTCGAATGGCTGGCTGGTTACTGTCAGTGAGGCTTGCGAGGTGCATCTCATCAATCCAATAACTCGGCAACAGATCAATCTTCCATCTGTGACCACCGTTGAGCATGTGAGATCCATCTGCAATGACTCTGGTTCAAGCGGCATGTATGAGTATTCATGGCACATGGGAACTGAGGAGCCCTTCGTCAACACATTAATACTTAATGCTAGTGAGCTGCGAGAAAGACTCGTTTATAAGGCTTTTATATTTTCTGACACATCCAAGGGAAGATACTTTATCGTGCTTATCCACAACCCATGGTCTCAGCTCTCATTTGCATGGGTAGGTGATGATAAGTGGACCTGGCTGCCACCATACACTCACTACCTTGACTGCTTCTATAAGGATTCACTACTATATGCAATCACTTCGTGGGGAAAAATTCATGTCTTTGATCTCTATGACTCTATTATCACGACAAAGGTTATCATGGCGGTAAATTCTACAATGGGGAATTCATACATAATTCAAGATCCACTGGGAGATCTGCTGCACATCCGTAGATTAGAAACAGAGAAGGACAATTATGATCCAAATGCTGATCCCCTAACATATGTGCGTCACACTGGAAAGATTGAGTTATATAAAATTGATATTGCAGCAGAAGCAGTTGTGGAATCCAATTCCTTGCACGACCATATCCTTTTCCTTGGGCATAATCAAACACTTTGCCTACATGCTGAAAAATATCCAACTCTCAAGGCAAATCATGCCTACTTTACTGATGATGATGAATTGTTTCTAAAGGGGTACAGGAATAATCGACGTGATATTGGAGTATTCAATGTGGATTGTAACTGTAGGGAAGAACTTGTCTCTCCTCAGCTTTGGTCCAACTGGCCTGCTCCTATATGGGTTGTGCCTAGTCTGACAAAGATGTAATGTAGAGCGAATAAATAGTGTTTTGCATCTAGTAGTAAGTTGTAATTAGAAATTAGGCTGTTGAGGGATATTCACTTACCCAGAAATAAAGCTATTCCATGTCTCATCCATTCTGTGCTTCATTATATTTCAAATGCAATACTCCTGTCTTCTCATATTACTGCATGATAAAACTAATAAATGATATTACTAAATTAGTAATATGTGCTTTACTGTGGCATTTTTATGTCAAGAATAATTTTGCTGTAGTATTTTAATTGATGTAGCTATCCATGCTTTAGATTTTAGAGTTCTTATTCAATGCTAGGAGCTGCACGGCTTGTTCATGCTTGGGCAAGATTGAGATTGCACTTGGACCGTGGGATATATGAAAACATGCAATATCACACTGTAGTTTACAAGCATGCATTTCCACTGATTCTGATTAGCTATTTCCATTATTTCTTGTTAATATATATATGCCCCCGGTGCTTCCTGCTCTACATTGTTTTCAATGAAATGTGGGAAGTAACATTTTTTTCCAGGAATATATAAGAGTGCTACGCATATTTATATGAAGGAAAGAATCCAAAAGATCACCACCTCTGAACTTGGACTAAGGTTCATAGATTATTTGTTACATAATCGGAAAAAGCTTATAACCCAATACTTCAAGACTTGACCTGACCAGAATAACCTGTCAAACTGTACTACCCAGGATCATGAGCTATCCAGGTCAAGAGCACTAATTTTTTTTTTTGCTCCTGCTAAGCACCAGACATGGTGTTCATCCTTAAAACTATGCATGGTGTCATCTAGACTGTGACTTGCTCTATTAAATATACAGTCATTGTGATGCTTCCACAAGGTCCAAGCTCCAAGAATGATTACCGAACCTTTCATTTGCTCCAATGCTACCTGTCTTGATGTAGTTTTCCACCATTATGCAAATGATATTTCTTCAGGAATTGGTGTAAGCTGCTACAAATAGGTTTGAATTATTTGTGCCATAACTGCCATGCGAAAACACAAGTAGTGAGCAAGTGCTGAACCGATTCTTTCTCTTGATCACAAAACAAGCAATGTTCTGGATGAGGGTGACCTAGCTAGCTGATCGGCTGTCCAACATCTGTTTCTTATAGCAAGCCAGAAAAACATATTTCACTTTGGAGCCCAAGTTTTTTGGACATTTTTCCAAGGCTCAAAAATGATTGACCCCTCAAGGATTGCTTTGTAAGCTGATATGGTAGAAAACTCTCCAGAGCAGGAAATTTTCCAGGTATGTTGATCTTCTTCTGATAAAACTAAATTGCTCAATTAGGTCCCACACCTGTAGGTATTACCCTAACCCTTGTAAATAGAGGCTACCATGGACATCTGCCGACCATACATTGTTTTTCAGGGCATGAGCTACGATTCTTTTGTTTACCATCGTCTTTGAGCATTGCTGTACACCTCTGGAGCAAATTCTGCCATACAACAGCCATTGAACAACCTGTCAAGCCAAAACAAATTTTTTTTCTCGTTGCCTACTTGGGAGTTATTGCAATTGCAAACATAGCTTGGGTGAGTGCAGACATCAACACTGATTTTTTGCAGCCATAGCCATCTGAGTTGTAAAGCCCAGCCTATATTTTCCAAATTCAGAATTCCAAGTCCTCCATATTCCAGCATTCTTTGCACTTTCTCCCAAGCTACTAACAGCATCCACCATTTACTTCCTTGCGTCCTTTACAAAAAAAAATAAAAAATCCTTACCTGATTTTGTACATTGCTTTTACGAACCATTTTGGCACATTTAGCACCACCAGTAGGTATAGAGGTATCGCGGAGAGAAAAAAAGGACTAGGACCATGCGACCAGCCTTATTCATGAGAGAGGCCTTCCAACTTGGTAATTTATCTCCTCTCTTGTCAATCCATGGTCTTAGAATAGCATCTGAAAGTTTCTTGTTTGATAGAGGGAGACCTAAATATGTACATGGAAAATCCTTAAGTAGGCAGGATGGGGATTCTCCATTAAAGCTAGATAAGACTTGAAGACATCTCATACTCATAGCACAACTCATTTTGCATATTAGTTTGGAGTCCTAATATCACATCCGGTTTTAAGGCTAAAACTAAGTGACCCTTTATATATGCCCAAAAATCAAGTTTAACACATAAAGCGATTTTATTAATAGTAAACCAAACTATGTCTCGAATAAACTAAATTTAACATATTACAAAAATGACTAAGAGTTTTATAAATTATTACAAACCAAAGCAGTGGAAAACAAAATAAAGCGTCTTGAGCTCCACTGGCAGATGACCGAAGTAGCTCATCTAAACTTTAGCTCTAGGGTCTTCAATGTTCTACCAGACTTTTACTGAGCAACATTTATAAATGCAAAGTTGAGTACAGAATGTACTCAGCAAATGTGAGAAAATATGACATGTGACAGTAAACAAGAAAAAGATAATATAGATTTTTTTTTATAAAAGCACATCATAGTGACACATCCTATTAAGCACCTATTTACTAAGTAAAAGACATCGTGCTTATACATCAATCATATCTACAGCTTACTCAGCTGTAGCATCAACATAAGAACCAATCACAGTATTTCACTGTGATCACCAACCAAACCATACCAAAGTTTCACTAATCATGTGAGGGTTCATACAATGTTCGTGACCGTGAGTACGATTGTCATGACAGTTTTAATTTTTCAAAAGTTGTATACAATTCCCCACGAGAAGTGATTTCATCTCTTGTTTTTAGCTGGACTAAAAAAATCTCCATTATGCCTGTGCCCTCGCACTTGCACACTTTCTTTGGCGTAAGGGTCAAGAGATCACTTCAAGACTTTTTCATGACTTCTTCCAGCTTGTACGTGCCCAATGAGATTTCATCTAATAAGACACTAATCATAACCTTGAAAAAGCCCTCTCTTATGCCAAATGGTTCTCGAAAGTAACCATCCCTTTCCCACACATCTCTCCAGACGGACCCAGGTGTAACCCGCTTTCTCCGCTTCATCGGTTGGCTCGTGGTTGTACGGTATCATATGGGTGGTTGCTCCACGAACCGATCTTTAGATTTGAGAAGATAACATACCAAGAGACAGTGCCGGTAATACCGCACACAGCCCTACACCAACCATATCCCCAAATCACTAATCTTCAAGTTACTATTAAATAACCCATTAATCCTCGTGAAACAAGTATGATAATACATCAAGTTAATACACCCATTCTGACAACAACAAGCTAAGCATGTAATCTACCCAATAAAAAGTTAAACTAATGTGACAAGACATAATAAGAGAAACTAGGTGAATTCCTAATAGTAGGTGCGCATTTAATTTGACACAAGCATGCAACCTATAAAAACAGAGGTTTTGTAAAATGGACACAAAATGGTCAAAGACACTTGCCTTGCTGCTCTTGAGAACAGTAATCAACTGCTTGAAACTCCTGCTGCTGGAAATCCTCGTACTGCGAGTCTGGGATGAAGTTGCCTAATGCACTAGAGCACAAATAATCAATTAAATGCAACAAAATAGAATAAGATCAGTATGAGTATGTTATGGATGCATAGGTTATTTTGATACGATCGTTTTGGTATATTATTCACTGAAATCGAAGTTACAGTTTAAAAGTTATAGCATTTGTAAGGTTCAGTAACTAATCTGTAATTAATAATTAAGTTCTGAGGAGCTATCTGTAATTTACAAAATTATTTAAGGTCTAAAAAGTAATTACAGAAAATTTTAGGGGTTTAAATGTAAATTTGTCATTAAGTATAAGGGCTTTTCTATAAAATTGTCATAGTTAATTATTAAATTAATTATTAACTAATTATCAAATTTATTTTTTCAAATTATTAATTAATTATTATTTTATTTAGTAATTAACAGATTAATTTGAAATTAATTAACTAAATTTTTCTAGTTAATTTTAATTAACAGGCACTGCTGATGTCATCATGATGTCTTGTTGACGCAGTAAAGAGTTTGATTTATTTTATTTGAAAAACAGAGTTTAATCTGGACCATTGATTTCAAATTGAATAGATCTAATAATCTAGATGACATGGCTTAATCTGGTGCGTTGGATTTGGATCCAATGAATGAGGTAATTGAGGTGACGGGGCTTTGATCTGGGCCTTTGGAAGTGGATCCGGTGGCTGAGGTCAAATGGGGTGGTTGGATCTAATGTAATCTGTCTGATTTAGATTGGATGGCTCTCAGCCCTGCACCCTAGCGGCTTGGCCGGCCGGCGCGACCAAAGGGTTGGCGCGGTGGTGTCATGGCCAGCGAACGCCGGCGAGCTCTTCCGAGCTACCGGCACGCATGTCAACATGCGCGTTTGGATACAGCACTACTTATTATATAGTTAGTTGTGCTCGTTTGCTATCTTTTAGAGTTCTTTTGCACAGTATTATGAATTTCTTTAGAATTGAATGTTACAAATTCTTAAAAAAAAGGAGTGAATGTTAGCTTCGCATCTAGTCCATCTAGACAACAAATCTCATTTCTATAATACTATAAAGGTTTGAGATGATTGTCTGCGCCATCACAAACAAAAAAAAAAAATCCAAACATTCATCCAGCTCCATCCCTATATCCCACCTTAGTGCAAATTTGGGACTTGAAACATTGCTTTCTTTATTATGTTGCCATCTGTGCTAATGACGGCTTTTTTGATTATGTTGCCGTCTGTGCGAATGACAGCTTTTTTGATTATGTTGTTATTTGTGTGAATGACATATGGGACTATTTGTGTTATGATTTGTCATCCCAGTGACTAATTTACGAAGCACATTGTTTTCACTTCTGCAAATCTGAAAGTCTCGATGACATGGCATGATCAAGAGGACCAAGCCAGAGTAGCTGCTGATCCCATCCCATAGCTGCCCAATGCTGCTGTCCCTCAGCTGTTCCTACCATACCCTCCCATGGCGCTCTCCCCTCCCATGTTCTCCACTGGGCACTCTCCAGCGGGCACCAGCAGCACCTTAGGGGCTACACCTCCTCCACAATTCTGGACGACACTGATGCCGCCCGCCTTTGGTGCCATCCAAGAAGGCCTCATCAGTGGGCATCAGCAGCATCGACTACGCTAAACTGCAGCGGAAGAATCGGCCAGTGGTGTCCTATCTGGTATTTGTAAAAGCTTTTCTAGATTAGGTCTGCTGAATCCATTTACAGATTCTTTGAGAAGTTCACGGAAGCATTCATGGGTAAACTTCATGTTGCTGTTACCAAAAATTTCAAAGTTCTTGTAGTTACTTTCTATTGCTAATTTGGAATTCTCTAAAACTTTATTGAAAACCTTTATAGAGGAACAACTTCTATCATCTGTCATGTAAGAATCTATTTAGTTATTTAAGTTATGACTTATCAGTTCAGTTGCTGTTGGTGGAATTTCGGAAGCATGCTATTATACGTATCTTTTTCTATCTTATATTATTTGTTTGTGTAAAAAATATAGCAATTGTGTAGTGCATACATTATGCCATTGTTTAATGTTACTGACAATAAGTTGATACTGTAAACACAAAATTTACTAGCATATAGAGTTGAACAAGTTTGATGCATCTAGATTCGCTCGTTTCTGGAATGAAATTGTTAGGAATTTACAGGAAGAAAAAGTTTTCTTTATAAATGGCCGACATATTTGAATGTGATTTTATCGTTTTTTTTTACTAAGTGGTTTTATTACTTTTGCACTCTATTCAGTGAATTGGTGGCTTTGCTTTTGGTGCCCAAGAATGACAAAAGGTTACCCATTGTGCAATGACCACTTTTCTTGCTTGCGAGAAAGGATATGGTAAGGCGCATCTAGTCACTGTGTTCCTTGCCATGATTGTTATAAGGATAGTTGTTTGTGTAGAGTCTATAAAGTGCATGTTGTAAAAGATTACTTAATCCAACTATAAGTGAACGTTATTCTTAGTATTGAATAATATGCCTTATTTCTTGAAGAAGCAGGCAAGAGAAACTCAGCTGTGCTATTTTATTTGAGACTTTAGGTATAGCCACACTTGCTCAAACTGGTTAGCACACATTTAGTTTTCTTCTCACGCTATGCCACCAGTCACATGTTTATAACAAACTCTTAGTGAAAAAAATATCTTGAATAGAAGAAATAAAAGTGCCCTGGCTATACATACAGGATCAGAAAGAACATGTATTGGTACTCTGGCATGTGGAAATTATTATTTTTAATATATTATTCGACATGATCTCAAGTGAAATATCTCACTGAACTGTCATCACATGTACCAATTTTGCAGGTTCACTTCACCCCCATATACTATTTTATCCATCAGAACATGTTGAAATTGAAAAGCAAAACACTCAGAAGCATGCTAAATCTTCTGATATTGATAATGTACAACCTGCAGGTTTACTCTCTTTAGATCCATTTTTTCATAAATCGGTACATTGTTTTGTCTCATTTACCTAGGAAAAGGATACCTAGCATGCAGTCTAGGTTTCCTGTCAACTTCTAAAAACCTAATGCACCGTACATTAACTATACACAGTGATAAAATATAAAACGATTAAAATAGGGTCAATGCACATGCAACGGTGCATATGCATACTAAATTTCATGATTTTTGCATGCATAAAAAAGAAGATATGAATTTATCTTTTTTTGGTTCCCTAAGTTTGTATAAATATATTTATTGTGATTTTGGGATAATTTAATGGATCAAGATGTAGAGCTTGTAAAGAGGGTTCTAACAAAATTTATTTTACATTTTTATGAATTTTCTACAATTTGTTATGTATTTACAAGTTTTTAACTTTTTCTAAATAAAAAGAGATTCGAACTAGTCCGAACAAAGGTGGACTTGCCTACCAACGGACTTGTCTGGGGTCATTTCTGGACTCCAGAGAGTTGCAAACTCGATCCACTCAGACTAGTTCGGATAGGGTCGGACTACTTTGGCCTCGGACTTTCCAGGGTCATTTTCGAACTCGAGAGAGCGGCCACAAAGGGGGAGTTCGGACTTGTTTGCCACATCATAGAGCACCCATATATAAAAGAAATCGAAGAATGACTTACCGTGGAGGGAGAAATCAAGAAAGGGGGCGAGGATGACGCCGATGTTGCAATTCTTGGAAGAAACTCTAGATTCACGAAGCTCCTTCCATGGATGGTCTACTGGGGCCTTGGAGGAGCTAAAGGGGTTCCTGGGGAACAGTTCTTAAGCGAGCAAGGGTACGGGTGGTGAAAGAGGAGCACACTCAGAGCTCGAAGGTACGGTAATGGAGGGAGCTCGTGTGGGGAAGAAACAAGAGAAATGAGGGAGAGAATGGAAGGTGAGGCCGGCGGGGGCCTTAATCCGAGGCTCTAGCTCGCTTAGAGTCACGGACGCATGTCCACATGCATGGCAATGGACGGGAATCGAGACAGTGTGTAACACCTTGTGTTTCTAAATAAAGAAGCAACGTTGTTTAAATTCGAATTCAAACCTTCCAAAAAGTGAAAGTTCAAAACATTTAAAAACAACGGCTGTGAATTTTGCGAACTCAAGTTTTGGACTAAAATTTCCCTAAGATGGAAGATTATACGAAGATAATAAGGTTCTTTTCAAAATAAAAGGTTCCAATCCAAATCCTGTTTCCTTAATGAGTAGCCTTCTTCTAAATTCTGTGAATTCAAATCCAGTTCGAAATTCTACTTGCTCCCAACACAAAAGTAACCCAAGTCTCTCTATCATCTTGCCAAGTTTTAGAAATTTCAGAGCTCTAGAGGTACTCTTTTAAGACCTCAAAAGATGGCTAAATAATCTGCCTTCAGCAGATTTCTATTTCAAAGTTGCATATCCTTCGTCCTCCATGGCAAGGACCGGTGCATGCGGTTTATGTTATAGACCACATGTTTAAGAAACTTTCTACAAAGTTTTGAGCAATTTCTAGCTTGTTTGCTATTCCTTTTTTCTTTCCCAAATTGCTTAAGCATTAAGCTTGGCTGACCATTTGCTCAGATTCTTAACAGTCACCTGTCTTGTGACTATTGCCGGATTAAATCCAATTCAAATTTCGTCTTGACTCCTAAGAAAAATTTGTTCCTTTTGAGATACTCTCTCTTCTTGCATAGTTTCAAGATTTTCAGAGTGGTGGAAGTATTCCTTTCGAACTTTAGAATTCGGTTAGCTGATCTGCTTTCAGAGTATTTTCTCGACTCCTTATCAGTTAGACTATTTCGAAATCCCATATCTTCTATCTCTTTTGACAAAATCTTGTGCATGTGACCAATATTGTAGACTCCATGTTGAAGAGCCATTCTCCCAAGTTTCGTTCCAATTAGAGCTTGGGGAGTATTTCTTTTACATCACAGAAAATGGTAGACTGCTCTGTTTTTTAAAGTACCAGAAACTCCCTTATCGTGTAGCGAGGTTCGAAATTCAACATCTTCCATTCCTTTTTAGACGACTTGTGCATGCATTCTTATTGTAGAGCACATGTGGAAGATCGATGCTGCCAAGTATCAAATGGTTGGGAGATCAGAATATATTTCCTACAGACCTTAGAAGTTGGTTAAGTGATCTGTTCTCCCAGAAAATTCCATGTCTTTTTATCGATTAGCCCTATTTAAAATTTAATATTTTTCACATTTCTTTGAAAAACCCTGTGCATGTCAATTATGTGATAGAGCACATATTGGAGAATTGATCTGCCAAATTTAATTTCCATTTGAATCCTTTTGCTCTTCCTTTTTCTATCCTCAAAATGCTTAGTCATTAGGTCAGTGCCTCATTCCTCCTCCGTTCATCTTGTGCCAGCATGCATCCAACTGTGGCGAGCATGCAACCCGGCCACGTCCCTATGCGAGAGCCCTTGGGATACAGTGACCTCCCCGTGTCCACGCGCGGTTCGACCTCCTCCCTCACTCCTCTCTCGCACTACCTCGCCTCTCTCTCGCGCGGGCAGCACTGAAGTCGGTCGCCAGTGCTGAGGCGAGCTCGAGCTGCCCCATAACCGAGTCACTCCAGACCTCTCTCTCCCATGAGCAGCTTCTCCATCTCGTGCTCTAGCTCAAGCACCATGGATTAGCTCCCTCTTTAGCTGGATCGAATGGATTTGGGATTTTCCCCCAAGACCCAGTTCTTGGAGCTGTTGCCGATTTTTCGAGAAATTCGCGCAACTCAGGTGAGATCTCTCCAATTCCTTTTGGATCCACGCTCCTAAGCCTGATACGTCTTGCGAAGCTCTCAATCGGTCGATTTACGGTCGGATGTGCAGGGGATTGAAGTTTTCCCCGTCGCCGTCAACAAGAACCCGACCACCCTCGCCGCTACCGACCCCCTTCCGGCCACCCTCGACGGCCATCGACCTGGTGCCGATCTTTTCCTCGATGCCCTCAAGCTCTCCGAGCTCAACGCTTCGGGTTTCGGCCACTGAAGTGCCGCCGAGCTGCCGCCGAAGCTCTTCCTGCGCCGCCCATCGCTGCCGGTTGATTTCCGGCAAGGTCTCTTTGTCCCATACATCCTCTTCTACAAGTCGTGCTCTGCGTTTTGGTTCTGGGTGCGGTCGGCCTAACCGCCGGGGGGCGCCGCCCCGGCAGGCCGCCGCCGCGGCCGGCCACCAGCCTCCATGGCCAGCTGGACCTCCGAGCCGCGCGCCTGGAGCGGGCCTCCTGTGCGCCCAGGCCGAGTAGCCTGTCCCAAGTGGGCCAGACCAGGACAGCCCAGCGCCCCCTTTGTGGGCGAAAAATCCTTTTCGGCTCATGCGCCCCTATGTGGCCTTTGCTAATGTGCCGAGCCCCTGTGCAGCCCAGCACTGTGAGCCCATTTTAGCTAGATTTCCATTCTTTTCGAAATTCTTTAATAATTGCGCAGGAAACTGTTAAATGTTCTAAAAATCACAGAAACTTCATCCTAGCTCCAAAAATTGCAAATAATATCTCGTTGGAACCCTCTCATCATGTAGAATATTTTAGAACTATCAAATATGGATTTCTAGATTTGCAATGATTCTATTAATTAAATAGAGTGCATCATGCATTAATTCATATATCCATTTTCATGCATATTAAAAATGTGAAAAATGTATCTTTAGGTCCTACTAAATAAAATAGGTCATACTGTAATTAATTAGAATTTATTTTCTTATAAATTATTTATAAACAATTTATTAGACCTAGGTACTATTTAATTCATTAGAAATTCATAGTATTGCAATAAATTATAAAATTGGTTCAGAAATTAGTTTATAGCCTTATTAATATTATGAGAAACTAAATTTGTAATTTATGCCTTCAAAAACCGTATTAACAATATTTAGAAATAGTTTCTCTATTAGGAACAAATAGAATACCGTAGAAAACTCAACCTTTTAAATAAAAATTTGAACCTTGCCATATAAATACAGATATTGCATTAATTTAATAAACCTATTTCGCATGAAAGCATTCGCATTACACTCCTTGACATATGCATTCATAATTATATCCTCGCTTTTGAGCTTATGATCGCATGCGATGACAAGTTAAAACATTAGCATATTTTTTTAGGTGCATAACTGATCCTCGTCCGCATATTATTTCATACATTTAGGAAGCGATGTGGAAGACGGACAGCTGGATCTAGATGCTCAAGAGCTGTCTATTGCCGCTGAAGATCTTTCTCTCTTGTTTGTGCTAACATTGCTAAAGCCCAGGCAAGCTCTGGTGCATTAACTCCTTTTTAAAAGTTTTTATTTTATCACTGTGTATGCTATGTTTAATGTACTGCGCATTAAATTGTACGAATTATTTGGAACCTTAGACTGCATGATAGTACCCTTTACCCCTATTGAATATATATTGGTACAAGTAACTCGATATAGAGTTAGGCTAAGTTTTATTTCACTGTAAAAGTTGAGTGAATGTCAAGTCACTCGCGAGACTTAGGGTTAAAATTTTCCCATCACTTAATAAATTTGAGACTGGATAGGAATGTTGTATAGGAGGGCTTAGGAAGGCTGGGGCTTCACGGTGGTAGCCCTGTTTGTGTCGGTTCGGTTAAGGACCGATTCGAGTGTGGCTCTTTTAAACAAGTTTGAACATAGCGAATACATACTAGAAAAATGGGGCCCAGAAAACTGATGTAACTCAATATCCGTAGTGGTTGGACGTAACCTTACTCCTCTTTAGGCGGTGAGTGGAGAAGAGACTTGGATCTAACCATGGACACGTCCTGCGTGGTAGTCGTATGGAGGACCATGTTCTCAGAAGAAGTAGGCCTCGGACCAGCCCTATGGTATTGTTGTAAAAGTTGCCACATGCGGCTTCCAGGAAACGTGTACGTGTTGTGTATTTCAGGTTTTTTCTAGCTGGTGTAAATCGATTATAATCGCTGCCTCTCACAGTAACGAGTACTGCTTGTTCACTGCGTCATGTCGTAGTAATAACTAAATTTACTTTAATAATATGAATTGTTTGCTTAGTTTATAGGCAATTGCTTGGTAACCATGTGTGATATAGTTTATAGTGCAAATTAAATTTACTTTTCTAGAACTTAACTTACCGCTAAAAGAGAAAAGTAAGGATTCACTAATAGAGCTATGTGTTATGCAAAAGGTCATCCCTGTGAGTCGGCCTTATCATATCCTTGGAGTCAGCTGTAGTTGGCCACGTTGACGGGTAAGACTTGCTGAGCATTTGAATGCTTAGGGTTTGGCTCTCTGTGGTTTTGTGTGCAGGTGGTTTCTCTCTCCCTCCTCTGGACCCACCGACGAGAGCGACCCTCGAGGGTGGCTATGTTCGTTGGGAGCCTTACTCGCCGCGCTATAGTTGTGTGCTGCTAGAAGATGTATCATATAGGCTCCATGTCATCTTATGCATAGTTTCTAGGAGACCTTAGATTAAATAAGGTTACCGCTTTCGTGTTTTTAAATTCTCTGTTTTATAAAGTTATCAACAGCTGTAATGTATTTTATCGTGCTTGAGTTGTACTGTTGGTTCTCACTTCGATGGATCGTCTCTCTTGCGGGGTGGTCTGTCACACAGTGTGTGGCGCTGGTGGTGTGCCCTGGTGGAGAAGACACGCCCCCGAACTCGGACTTGTCTGGACAGTTCGGACTAGTCTGGCTCACAGGGTGAAATTCGAAAGAAAAGTAAAAATTGGCATATAGCAAGCTTGTAAATTTTTGCCCATTTTTCTAGGTATAGAAGGAAACATAGGGAATAACTTTTGTTGGGGTCGAGTCCACATTCCTTACAGAATGTATATTGAAAATTTGGGCTTTCGAATGGTTATGAGATTTGAAGGGCTGATAAATTCTTGAAATTTTCACCAAAATTTTCTTTCAAATTCTAGTTTCATTTAAAATTATTTTGACATACTCTTCTTTTGAAATTTTAGCACTTCTTTTAGAGCTTGATTTGACTTTATTTTGATAAACTTGTCCTGAGATTTAAAAGAGTAAGATCGGTAGTTTTCGAATTACCAAAGGAAAAATGCAAGAAATTCGCGGAACTTAGATTGTAAGAATTCTTCAGTTTTCCAGGTGGCTTCTTT
Source organism: Zoysia matrella (assembly GCA_001602295.1). Lineage (NCBI taxonomy): Eukaryota > Viridiplantae > Streptophyta > Magnoliopsida > Poales > Poaceae > Zoysia > Zoysia matrella. The sequence goes on along the minus strand of BCLG01000965.1, from coordinate 94,026 downwards.
CGTGGAATGATTATTCTACAGAACTTTATAGAATTTTGCGGTTTTATTCTGTGTGACTCGATCTTTTTGATCAGTGGTGTCGATTAGATATTTAGGATATGTGAGATCTTCTTGTAATTGATCAAATTCAGGAATCACAACATCACAAGGGAGCTTCAAGCATTTATTGAGTTGTGAAACATGAAAGATATTATGAACTCCAGATAGTCGAGATGGCAATTTCAAACGATAAGTGACAGTGGCACATTTCTCACAGATTTGGAATGGGCCATTATATCTTGAGAGCCAACTTTCCTCTAATTCTAAAGCGTTGCACACCCTTGGTAGGAGATACACGTAGGTAGACGTGATCAGCTACTTCAAACTCCAAGGGGCGACGTCTTTTATCAGTATAGCTTTTTTGGCGATTGAGTAGTCTTCAAGTTTGCTTGTATGATTTGAACTTTTTCTTCCGGTTGAGCTACTAAATTAGGACCAAAGTTTACTCTTTCACCAGTCTCAGACCAATTCAAAGTAGTTCGACATGAATGACCACACAAGGCTTCGATAGGTGACATTTGGATGCTCTCTTGATAGCTATTAATGTAGGAGAATTCTGCAAAAGGCAAATATTCATCCCAATTCTTGCCACTTGTGAGAACACAAGACCAAAACATATCTTCCAAGATTTGGTTCACACGCTGTTAGCTTCATGACCATTGGAGTTCCTCAGAGGTACGAATGATTTTTGTGATTGAATGAGAACCATGAACTAACTCATTTTATGTAGGTTTATTAGCACATTCTCCACCTCTACAAGTTGGTTTCTTCAAAGTTGCTTGGTGCTTTAGCAGTTTTCCTAGGATGAAGCTTGTCCAAGGCTTAGGATGTCTTAGAGCCGTGTGTGGCTTAGTTTTAGGCCTTAAGTCAATAGGAAAAGCCATTACTATTAAGAGGGGTCGGGTCTCTCATCTCGGTTTTACAAGTATTAGGTAGTATGGTCTAAGCTCTCTGAGGCACTTGAGTGATCAGAGTAAGCTTTGAAGATGTCAAGAGTTGCAACGGAAAACAAGAAGATTTTGAAGAAGTTTTAGCGAAAGAAGAGTCACCCAATAGTCCATTGGTGTCACCGGACAGTCCGGTGAAGGCTGAAGATAGAATTTCAGATAGACAGTTTTATGGAGGCAGTTCAACAGAAGTCACTGGACAGTCCGAGCGAGTCACTGAACAGTCTGGTGAGTGCAGAAGGCCAAAGACGAGAGAGAGGTGCTCTCTGAAGTCAAGGAAAAGAAGACACCAGATAATCCGGTAGTCCAATGACCAAACACTCTGGTGAGCCAGGAGATGGAGTTTAAAAGAGGAGTCTCTAGAAGACCAGAAGTGAAAGTCACCGAACAGTCCTATGATGGTATGAAATGGATAGTCCAGTGTCATATGAAATGGATTCCAGGGAGGTTATTTTCTGCCAAATAAAGACCAGTAGTCACCGAATAGTTCAGTGGTCTGGAAAAAGCAGTCACCTTTTTGGCAACGGCTCCCAACAGCCTTTTTATGGCTTGGGGCCTATATAAACCGTTGTGGGAGCTGTTATGGAGGGTACCTGCGGCTAGAGAAGTTAGTAGATCATTTGTGAAAACCAAAGGTCACTAAGGAGAGATGAAAGCCAAAGGTCACCAAGGAGAGAACAAGAAAGCATCGAAGGAGATCTTGAGTCCTAGTGAAGAGTAGCAAAGAGCATCCATACATTCATAGAGCTTATGAGGCTGCGATGAGTGTCTTCTGCTTGTTACTCTTGGTCTATGGCATCTTAGACAGATTAGGCATCGTTGTTCGAGCTTCTGAAATCTTATAGAAGACGACATCAAGTTTGTTAGTGGTTTCGAGTCCTCTGCTTGAAAGGGATACCAAGAGGGAGCACCCGAAGTCTTGAAGATTGCACTTGCACGAGACTATTGTTTGCTACAGTCGAAACCGCAAGAAAAATCGCTAAGCATCACTATCTCCTCTCTTTACTTATCGCATTTACTTTATTGCGAGTAGTATGATATGTTGCTTTGTGATGTCTCTTGATGGCTCTCATTCCGGTTGTCTTGCTTGCTGGCTTGATAGGTTGTTCTTTCCTTATATTCTAGAGCCTTGTTGTTTTCTTGCTTGGTTGTGTTCTCGTTTAGTCTCTCTTGCTTGCTAGGAGTTGGTTGCTAGTTTGCTAGAATCTTGGAAGTGTAAGAAAAAGACCTAGTAGTCTTAGTGCCCAATTCAACCCTCCTTCTCGGTCACTCGATCCTTTCACACGCTCGGTTTGTCCATCGTTTTGAAGATGATAAGCAGAGATTTGAATTAACTTGGTACCCAAAAAATTCAATTGCTCCCAAAAATGAGAGACAAAAGAACTTCCTCTATCCAATACAATGGTCTGTGAGAGATATACAGCTCGGCATACTTCTTAGAATTGTAATAACTATGCACCCAAATGAAGTGAGCTGATTTTTTGAGTCTATCCACAATGACCCATATAGAGTCATGTTTCCTTTCGGCAATAGGTATCCCCACAAGAAAATCCATGCTTATATCTTCTCACTTTCAATTAGCAATACTCAGAGGTTGGAGACGACCAACTGAGCCTAAATGGTACGCTTTCACTTTTCGGATGTGTCACATTCTAACACATACTTGGCAATTTCTCTCATCATCCTTGTCTACCAAAACTTGTTCCTTAGATCATGGTACATATTATTACTCCAGTGATGAATAGAGTATTTAGACATAAGAGCCTCATCCATGATTTTCTTCTGCATCTCATGATTCTTAGGTACCACAAGGTACCCTCATCATCCTCTTTAAATGGTATTACTTCACTATTCTTAAGTCTCTCTTTAATTTTCAGCACACCCACATCTTTCTTCTGAGCCGCAATAATCTCTTCTCGAATAGTCGGAACGCGAGCAATATTATATAAGGTTCCATGTGGTAGAACTCTCACACTTGGTTCAGTTTCAAGAGAATGTAGGATTGTTGAAATTCGACAATGGTGGCAATAAGATTTGCGACTCAAGGCATCGGCAACTACATTTGCTTTGTTGGGATAACAATGGATCTTCAATTTATAATCCTTGATAAGTTCTAACCATCTTATTTGTCTCATGTTCAGATCTTGTTGAGTGAAGATGTATTTCAAGCTCTTGTAGTCTGTGTACATATCTTCCTAAGGAGATAATATCTTCATATCTTCAAAGCTAGAACCACGGATGCCAATTCTAAATCATGAGTGGAATAATTTTGCTCATAACGTCAAAGTTATCGTGAAGCATAGGCAATCACGCAACCTTCTTACATCAAGACACATCAAAAGGCTTTGTGATGTCTGGTTGAGCTAATACAGGTGCGGTGGTCATGTGTTTCTTGTGTGTCAGGAAAGCTTCTTTATAAGAATGATCCCAAATGAACTTCACACCTTTTCTTTAATAGCTGTGTCATTTGTTTGGCGATCTTGGAGAAATTGGGAATGAACCTCCGATAATATCCAAAAAGTCCAAGGGAGTTACGAACTTCAGTGACTGATGTAGGAGGTTTCTAATTCAGCACATCTTGCACTTTGCCTGGGTCCACGACAATGCCTTCCGCAGAAACCACATGACCAAAGAAAGACACTTCTTTCAACCAAAATTCACATTTATTGAGTTTGGCATAAAATTGATGATCTCTTAGTCGTTGAGGCACAATACAAAAATGCTTGTCATGTTCTTCTTCAGACTTAGAGTGGATAAGAATATCATCAATGAATACCACCACAAATTTGTCTAGCTCCGGCATGAATAACGAATTCATCAAATACATGAAGTATGCTGGAGCAATTGTTAGTTCAAAAGATATAACAAGGTATTTATATAGACTGTACCTCGTAGAAAAAGCGGTTTTCGATGTCTTCGGCTCGGATTTTAATTTGGTGATAGCCAGAATGACGATCAATCTTCGAGGTGCAAAAAAATTGATCGAAAAGATATCAATGCGAGGTACTGGATACTTATTCTTGATGGTGACCGCCTTTAACGGTCGATAATCTATAGATAACCTCAGAGATTCGCCCTTCTTTACAAAGAGTGCAGGACATCCTCGCAGAGATGAGCTAGGACGAATGAAACCCTTGTCCATTAGTTCTTACAATTGAACCTTCAATTCTGGCAACTCATTAGGCGCCATTTTATATGGTCTCCTCGAGACGGGTGGTGCTCATTTCAAGGTCAATTCAGAATTCCACTTTTCGATCAGAAGGCATACCTGGTAAATCTTCGGTGAAAACATCCGAATATTCAGAAACAATAGAAATTTCCTCCAATCTTTGACCGATCACTTGATAGAGCAATGATGAAGTATTTCTGAGATTGGACCATTGGATTGTTGTTGGATCATGAAGAGAGGAGTTCAAGCGAACTTCCCGGGACGCTATATACAGGATTGCATTATTATTTTTCATCCACTTCATCCCATAAATAACATCTATTTTCTGCCCCGTTAAGAATATCAATTGGGATGGATAGATCTTTCCTCCAAGATTCATAAGTGTGGATCGGGTTTCATGAGTTGCAATTATTTTTCCACCCGGAGATGTGATAACATAGGGCAATTCCATAGAAGTTGCGATTACGTGACACCTTTCCACACTTGCCAAGCTTATAAAATTGTGAGTAGCACCGGAATCAAAAAGTACCACTACGGGGTATTCATGTAGAGAAAACATAGCTGCGAGTACTTTTTCACCTTCAGGAATCTCACCCGGTGAAGTATAGTTGACTCGGCCAGTCTTTGGTGCATTGTTCTTCTGGTGAGATACCTTAGCAGCTAGAGGGCGAGCATTAATGTTGCTGTTCTACAGCTGCCTCGGCTGACGATAATCTCTAGCAAAGTGGTCTGTCTGACCACAGTTGAAGCACAGCTGTGATGCAGACCTCATGCTTTGGGCTATAGGCTGTGGAGGTCGAAAGCCCTGAACATGCTGCTGATTGGAGCCATAAGAGACTCCTTGCGGCTGTGGTGGTGGCGGGCGGTAAGGAGGATGTTGTACTAGACTAGAGCGGTACTGCTGGCCGATCAGAGAAGTGTACAGCATCTGATATTTCTATGGTGCACCACCAGATAGTCCTGGAGAGGGCGCTTCTTGGCCTTGAGCATAAGCATCTTATCTTCAACAAAGATTGCTGAATCCACAAGATGGTTAAAGTCCCAAAACTCAGAGGTTGAGAGATTGTCTTGCATTTCTCCTGAAAGATCATTGTAAAAACAGCCTCTCTTTTTCTTGTCAGCATTGACATTATCCAAAGCATACTGAGAAAGATAGTTGAATTCATGCACATACTCCATAACAGACTTGCTGCTTTGCTTTAGATTGAGAAACTCTAATCTTTTCATCTCTAGCACACACTCAGGGATGTGAAAGGCGTGAAAAGCAGAACGAAACTCGTCCCAAGTGAAGCGATGATCGATAGGCTGTATGGCAAGGAAGCTTCATCACCAAGCATCAGCTTCATTCTGGAGTTGGTGAGCTGCAAAGAGAACCTTTTCATGCTGTCCACACCTTACAAGATCAAGCTCCTCCTCGATGGTGCATAACCAGTGGTCAGCATCAAAAGGATCCTTGGACCGGTGAAGACAGGTGGTTGGGTGCGTAAGAAATCAGTGAAGTCACCCTTATGGGCAACTTCATCCCCACCATGGGGAGCTGAGTGCTGAGCAATGGCTTGGAGAAAGCCGGTCTGCTCTCAACAGTTGCGCTCAGTCTCCATGAGCACTTCTGCAATAGTTGGAGGTTGTGGTGGTTGTGGTGTTGCTGCTTCCTTCCTGAGAGGATTGCCCCTCATTAAGCTCATCGAGGCTTCTAGTACACACCATTCTGTAAATTTAAGTGCACAGAATATTAGTAAGAAGCTCGACAAGAGTCAAATATGGGGAGAACCTTAAAAAGATGTCATTAAAACAGAACGACACCGATTCTGTCTTGGATAGACAGCAGTCGTAAAAACTGATTTCTGGCATTGATATAGGCCGAATTGGACTGAAGTTGAATAACAAAGTCATAGAGGACTTTTATAGCTTTCCAATGCATATTTTCTCGTTATCATACAAGGAACAGAATAGAAGTTATGAGGTTTTCAAGCTACCATCAAGGTGCTGAAATCAGGAGTAATGATGGCTATGAGATTTGTTTTGAAACCTAAGTTTTCAGTGACTTGAAGGTGGAAAGCTAAGACGATTCTACTATCAAAGTGGCAGAGAATTTCATAAGGTTTTCAGATTGGCTTAACCATGAAGTTTAAGGCATGGGTTATTAACATTTTTATTTCCAAAGTTGATTAAATGCTACAAGATGCATGATGCAAGTTTTGAATGCATGAATGACATGATTCGTCCTACCGTCCTCACAAAAAAAAGAGGTTCTCTAATATAGCGACCATACGTGACCTCAGTGGCAAACACGTTCTCTCATGACACATGTTAGTGTTTTCTACATGTATTACCTTTTGTGGTTAGTGTATCTGCAGAAAACCACGTCACAGTCAGACAACAATATACACACTAAAGAAAAATTTACGTCCCGTATCGTTTCATTTGGGACATCTTGAAGTAGGCCACGTCTTGAGAGACACGATCGTGATTCGATCACATGGCAAAAGGTCCACATTTACCATTAGGTGGCGAATTGCTGCACTCCCTATTAGGCGGCAGATGTTTCATATGTCCCAAAGAAAATTTTCATTTCCTGTAGTGTAATTTTGAAATTAACTCATTTTTAGTTGTACTAATCCCGGTTTAGCTCTGTTACCACGCTGAGGCAGAGCCGCCCCAAAATCATGGGCATCTCGCCTAACGGTTCGATATCAGATGATATTGAAAAACAATATCCAAATAGTACAACATAAGTGATAAAATATATTACAAAAAACTGATTTAAAGTATTACATTAAGTTCAAGTTGCTCTTAGGATATTGATGAAAACAGAGTTTCAAACGGAGCGAAAGCGCCACAGAAAATGATGATGACGATACACATCAGTTTTCTTAGTATGAAACATGTGTTGCCCTAAAGCATGCTTCATCCCTCGCGGCTGGAGGTAGATGAGGCGGGAACCTAGTTAATGGACCAGTCAGCAAGGGGTTCATCTTCCCACACCCACTTTGACACATCAATCATTGTAGTTACCTACATGAAAGTCTGCAAGTAAAAAGGAAAACAACAAACTCTGAGTATTAATTACTCAGCAAGACTTACCCATCAAAATGCTAAATACAGCCGACTCCTATGCATGAGAAAGCTGACTCATAGGTGGGTTCTTTTGCCAAAAACATAGCGCTAAGAGTGAATCCTTACTTTCAACTTTTAACAATGAGTTGGGTTTCAAAAAAGATAAATTTAGTTTGCACTATGATCTACTCCAATCATGGTTGCAATACAAATATAGTAATGTATAAAAATCAACATGTTCATCGTTCGTCCCGTGTTCTTATTATGATGTTAACTCAGTGAGACAAGAGGTACTCGTTACTGCGAGCAGCAGCAACTCAAATCGATTTACGTGCTGCAGGAGAAACCCAAATTACACAAGACGGATGTGCTTCTCAGAAGCCGCACGTGGCAACCTTTCAATCAATACCATAGGGCCAGTCCGATAAGCACACCTCTTCTGAGAACATGGTCCCCGTGTGACAACCTCTGGATCTATCCATGGCGAGCCTCAAGTCTCTCTCAACTTCAAACCAAGAGAGACAGCGTTCGTCCAACCATACGGTATTGTATTACATCGGTTTACTAGTGCCCATATCAATGACATGTAATCGATATTGTTTAAACTTGCTCAACAGGGCCACACTCGATCGGTGCTTAACCAACATAAACAGGGCTACAATACATAGGACTCCTCTTCTGCTGTCAACCAATACTTCTTTGTCCGATCTCATATATTTATGTGACAAACTAAGCCAGCCTTGTCCTTTCATGGCAAACTTTCAAGACCAAAGTAACATCCTAAAGCTTGCGAATGAAGTCACTCGAATTCTACTGTTTACAACTGCCAAAACTACTTAACTTGAGAAAAGCCGAAACTTTATTGTCAGCATGAGTAGGGCCACTATCGAGGAGCCAACAATATATAAATTAGATTTTAAAATAGACTGAAATGATTTTAAAGATTTGCATGAATGTTGATTAATAAAATAATCTTTTACTGCCTCTTTTCGGTAATAACAGTCGTTCCACCGTTCGGCGCAAGAAACAAGGAAATCCACCGGAGGACTCTGCTGCCCTCCACTGCGCCTATTGAATGGAGTACAGATGAGTAAAATCACGCAGAGGCCCGGCGCTCCGTGAGGAGACTGCCAGCACAGTTAAAAAACTATAGTAACTTTAGTAGGGGTAGGAATGTAAGTTAGTAGTTAAATTTGTATAAAAAATTTTGAATGCTAAAATGACAAGTAAAAGTTAATGGAGAGAGTACCTCTTAGGAATTACAAACTCTCACATAAAAAAATTATTATAACAATCAATTCGAAAAGTAATTATGGAGTTTTGAAAATTAATATATGTGCTAGTTTTAAAAATTATAAAATTCAACGGTTAAGATTGATTTCTAGTCTTACTTTCTAAGAGGTAAAATAATATCATTTGGATCATTTAGTATACCTTAACTGGACTCATGTAAACACAAAGTTGGAAAACAATATTTAAAGTGATTCATTACCATTTATTCACACTATTAAGAAGGCTAAGAAAAATAAAGTGAGGCAAAAATTTAATTACCATGCTTCGCATCCTGATCAGTTCACAACTAGATCACTAATCACAATTAGTTGTTTCCGCACTGAATTTGCAACAATACAAAAGCATGAAGGGACAATGTCATAGAAGAACTTGTTAATTATTTTCTAGGTTAAAAATTTTAGAAGAGTGCTTAGATGTTTTAGACTGCGACTAGGGCTGTGGCACTAGTGGCCCCTAAGAGAGTTCCGCCACTGCTAGCATGCATTCTAGGTTTCTAGTCAACTCTTAAAAACTTAATACACAATACATTAACCATACACAGTGATAAAATATAGAACAATTAGAATCTTGCAGTCTGCAACCTTTTTCTTGAATTGTTTCTTGATTATTCAATAACAGAATATGCATTCCAAAAAATTCAAAAGAGAAATAAAACTGCTATGTTGGCCAGTGCGTCTTGGTCTTGTTCCTTGTATATGCTGACTATATAATGATATTTCTTAAGGTTTGTATTAACATTCCCTTTTGTAGACGATTCCTGTCGCTGCAAATGGCGTTGCTTTCTTAGTACATGCGGGTACATTGAAATATATTACTTTGCCTCAAGTTTTCGTTTGGGAGGTTAGTTTACTATCATTCTAACAAAAAATATATATATATATTTCCATGTGGTTCCTGACACCCGTTTTCAATTTCTAAAACCCAAATATACAGTGTTAGGAACCCAGAAAATGCGTCCAAGGCCTGCATATCGATTAGTGCTATTGTCTGGACTGCTGCTGTTGTTTGCCTTGTTATCTCTTGGTCAAAAAGTGACTGGCTTTGGATTATTAACCTGTTCAAGTATGTTGTCTCTGCACTTATTTGAAAATCTTAGTAGTTTGTACTGCTTCGATATTTACCTATGGTTGCCAATAAGTTTTTTTTTTCAAAGAAACAGGAGGGCAAGGCCCTACAGATTAAAAATTATATTAAAAAGAGTAAAAATACAGAGGTTCAAAACAGAGTAAAACCAAAAAAAAAAGAGAGGAAGTTTTCACAGAATCTAACCATTCCCTAATTCTAGGGAAGAATTTTTTTCTTAGTTGTAATAAGCAGCAGTCCAAACTCATGAGTACACTTGCTCAAGCATTTGCCAACTGATGGGTCTTCATTATTAAAATTCCAGTCATTTTTGGTTTTCCAAATGCTCCAAACCATGATGATAATGATTTTCCGTAAAAAAAAAAAAGGAACAGCTAGCTGCCTCTTTATTATCTGAAAGGTCTGAAATGTGCTCCTTGGCTCTGGCTAATATTTACTCCAATAGCAGCCCAACAGAGCTTTGCAAAATTACAATGAAGAAATAAATGTTCCAAAGTTTCTTCTTGCTGGAGTATATACATTTCTAACTCATATTTCTTCTTCTCAGTATATTTCTAGAATTCACTCTGTCCTTTAAAATTAACCAAAAGAGAACT
>BCLG01000965.1:62290-83832 GCA_001602295.1 Zoysia matrella | reverse complement strand
GTAGTTGAACAAATGCTTCTTGACACAGTGGCAAGTGGAAATGTACATATATAAAGACTGCGTATTTGCAAGACTATGAACTGTTATATTCTTTTGCCTAGAAAAGGAATAGAGTTCAGTATAATTCTGAGCTATGACCTGGCCATCCCATAAATCATTCGTGAAAAGATTGTTTTACCATCCTTTGCATGAGCCCGCACCATTTCTTTAAATTTATCAGCAAACCACTAACATATCTGTTAAAGAAACATGCTTTCTTTATCTGGACACTATTAGCTGAAACAGCTTTTCAAACTCTGACACAAAAGCTGTTACATGCCCCAGTCTTGGCTCTATCTAATTTTTCCCAACAGTTCATCATTGAAACTGATGCATCAGATATATACAGGAATTGGAGCGGTACTACTACAAGCTAAACATACTATTACTTTTCTGAGAAAGGCCCTCTGTCCTAAGAATCAAGGTTTGGCTGCATCTGAAAAAGAATGTTTGGTGATCTTGCTAGCAGTTGATCATTGGAGACCCTATTAGCACACTGAGTTTCTCATTACAACAGATCACAAAAGCCTTGTTTACCTTACTGAACAACATGTTCACAAATCTTTGCAGCAGAAAGCTCTTACTAAGTTAATGGGCCTCACATTCCCTATTCAGTACAAACAGGGGCAGTTTAACCTTGCAGCTGATGCACTATCCCAAAAACCACTGATACAGACCACTGAACTTGCTGCTATTTCTGTCAGTCACCCTCCTTGCCTTGACACTATTGTTCCGGTATATTTTCAGGATCCTTTCACTAAATAACTGCTGGAACAACTCTCTTAAAAATGACTCTCATCCCAACTATAATTTGGATAAAGGTATAATTCGGTTTCAGGCCGAATTTGGATCCTGACACCACAAAACTGCAGCAACAGCTCATCTCCCCTCTGCACTGGGCGACACTCCGGATTTCATGATATTGCCTCCAGTTTTAAAATATTGACAACGTTGAGTTCTAACTTCAACTTTGACCATTTGTCTTATTCAAAAAATTTGTTCAAATGTGTAAATTTTTTTTATTATTTGATTTATCATTAGTGGAATTTAAATTATGACTAATAATTTTACAGATTGGAGTAAATTTTTTAAATAAGACTAAAGAGGAAGTTAACTGATTACTTGATGCAAAATTTATAAGGTCTTGCAGGTATACGGAGTGGATATCCAACATCGTGCCGGTAGAAAAGAAGAACACAGGTAAGATAAGAGTTTGCATTGATTTCAAAATTTTAAATAGAGCCACTTTTAAAGATGAATATTCTATGCTCATAGCTGATATGTTGATTAATGATGCTTCCGGCAATAGAGTTATTAGCTTTTTTGATAGTAATGCGGAGTACAACCAAATCTTCGTGGCCGAAGAGGATATATCTAAAACTGCTTTTAGGTGTCCCAGTTTGTAGAATTGTTTGAGTGGGTCATTATGACTTTTGAGTTGAATAATGTGAGTGCTACATATCAAAGAGCCATTTTAAGCTTCATGACCATTGAAGTCTTTAAAAGGTATTAATTGATTTTGGTGATTGAATCAACAACCATAAGTAACGGTTTTGCAGGTATCACCCCGCTAATTCTACATCGATATATTGGGCTTTCTCGGTGGATAATAAGGACGAACCTAGAAGAGGAGTTACTGGGCTTCGAAGGACCAAGGCTAAAAACTAGGTAAAAAGTCTATAGGAATGCTAGTACTATTAAGGGGTAAAGTCATTTGTCTCCTGTCATACAAGTGTTAGAGAGTGTGAGTGCTGCTTAGATTATCAGAAAGCACTAAAAATGGCAGAGCAAGCAAAGTCAAACACTGGAGATAAAAAACCAGCTGAAGACTCAGTCACCGGATAGTCCGGTGAGCCCTGAAAGAGCCAGTACAGAGAGAGGTGCTCTTTGGAGTCGACGAGGAGCAATCACAGGACAGTCTGTCGGTGCAGTGACTGGACAGTCCGATGAGCCAGAAGCTAAAGTCCAGAAAAGGTGTCTCTAGGAATCCAAAAGTGAAAGTCACCGGATAGTCCGGTGAAGGTACGCACCGAACAGTCTGGTGTCCTATGAAATAGATTCCAGAGAGGATGTTTTCGTGGCCGAGGAGAAAGGGTCATCGGACAGTCTGGTGGTACAGTCACCGGACAGTCCGGTGATTGTATAAAGCAGTCAGCTTTATGACATCACGTCCCAACGGTTGTTTTTGGGCTTAGAGCCTATTTAAACCATAGAGGAGGATGTTTTCCAGCGTGCCCTTGATCAGAATTGCTGGAGCCAAGTTGTGAGAGGCCAAGGGACACCATTAAGTGAGCACATTGCAAGACTGGAGATTTTTTGGTGCTAGTGGAAGAGTAATAGGGAGTATTCATACACTTCTAGTGCTTATAGGGCTTGAGAGCAGTGATCTTTGCCTATTACTCTTGATGTGGGCAGCCTATACCGGCTAGAAGTCAGTGATCGAGCTTCCGAGAAGATTGTGAAAGACATCACCAAGTTTGTAAGCGGTTTCGAGTCCCCCGCTTGAAAGGGACACCAAGAGAAAGCGCCCGAGCCTTGGAGGCTTCCCCTAGCCCTTGGGTATTGTGTGCGACAGCCGGACCGTCGGTGTCTTCACTTCCGGAGTGAAGCGTACCCTTGTGAGCATCGTTTCGGAAACGACGGGAGGGACCGAGACTCCGACGGGAGTGGTCCAACGAGGATCAAGGAAAGACGCCTACCTTTTGAGACCTTCAGAAAAAATCACTTAGCACTCTCTATCTCACTCTCTTTACTTACCACATTTACTTACCGTTTGAGTAGTGTGATAGGTTGTTCTTTGATTCCTTTTGGTGGCTATCGTGCTAGTGCTTGCTTGTTGTTATTTTCATATCACTAGCATTCTTAGGGGTCTTGGCCTACTAGACTTGTTTAGGTTTGCTTTCGTTGTGTTAAAGTCTTGTAGTTTTAGTTCGTAGCGAAATTAGTTCTATAAGTCCACGATTCAACACCTTTCTTGGTGTCTTTGATCTTTACAAATGGTATTAGAGCTAAGTGCTCATTTTTAGATTCACCGTCTTGAGTATGGATGCCGAACGGGATGAAGACTCCGCCCGTATTCGATGGGGACGATTATTCCTGTTGGAAGGCTCGCATGCAAGCCTACCTAGAGTCAATCGATGGAAAAGCGTGGCAAGTTACTAGCAACACTATGAATGAAAATGAGTGACTTGATCCCATTTTAATTAAATACAATGCTAAGGCCAAGAATGCTATATTTGGATGCATTTTAAAAAAATGTTTTCTTGGAATCATTGCATCATCCACCGCACATGAGATATGGATCCAATTGCGAAACATCCTTGAGGGCTCCTCCGAGGCTAAGGAAGAGCGTTACTATGTTCTTAATAACAAATATGATTCCATCACCATGCAACCTCATGAAAAAGCTAATGATATTTATTCTCGTTTGCATGTAATGGTGGAGGAAATCAATGCTTTGGGCCTCAAAGATAAAATTGATGATGTGGAGATCATGAGAAAGCTCTTGAGGATGTTGCTGTCAAGCTACAACTCCATCGTCACGTGTTTCTTCTAAGCTAACTTGGCTACTCTCATCGTTGACGTTATGCTAGGCAAGCTCATGGCCTACGAGGGGTATATGTTGGGCAGCTCTACCGACTCTCAATTGCCCAAGAATCCTGCTCTACAAGTTGATCAAGAATCACCCAATGACAAGAACAAAAAGAAAAAAAAAAGTGTAGAAAGATGAGGATGAGGAGAGTGATAATGAGGACCTTGCGCTCTTGATGATGAAGCTATTTCGCAAGGGAAGACTCTCATCTTCCAAGAGGAACTCTGGGTGCTTCAATTGTGATAATAAAGGACATTTTGCTAAGGAGTGTCCCAAGCCTAATAAGCAGAGCAGGAAGGAAGCTTCTAGTGAGAGTGATGATGAAGAACACAAGCCAAAAAAGAAATTGAAGAAGTTCTTTGTCAAAAAGGAGTGCAAGAGTAAGGAGAAGAAGTCCCCTCACAAAGCTTATATTATTGGTGAGTGGCTCACCGATGATTCGGACTGCTCATCTTCAAGCGAAGAAGAGCTCGCGGGTATTGCCATGACTAGCTCTACAAATGAGCTACCACCACCTCCACTATGCTTAATGGCTCAAAGTTGTGAGGGATTCATTGATGAGGAAGATGATCTTGAGGAAGAAGAGGAGAGCTATGATGAAGAAGATGATGGACCGAGCTACAATGATATTATCCTCTTCCTCGAGAAGGCCAGCAAGACCATCATCAAGAAGTCCAAGAAGATCGAGGTGGTGACCAAAGAGCATGAATTGGTGGTATTCCGAGTTCAAGAGCTTGAGGGGGAGCTCAATGCACTTAAGCACTTTCATGGTATTCTATGTGAGTCCTATGAGAAGCTCAAAGCGAAGCACGTAGAGCTAAGTGAGAAGCATAATGCAATGGTGCGCACCCATGAAGCTCTTGATCTTGACTCTCCTTAACTCTCCTAAGCATTTGAATGAAGCTTCTACTTCTTGTGATCTAACCCTCTCTAGGAGAGTACTACTCTTGAGCCATCTATTTTGATGAAATACACGAAGCTCAAAGAGGAGAGAGAGGCTGTGATGGATGCATTTGAGCGGCTTATTAGAGGAAGGCAAATTCAAAAGGAAATCCTAAGCAAGAACCTCATCAACAACCACAATCACAGGGGCTTAGGATCACATTCTTCCTCTATCAACATCATTGGCAACCAAGATGAGATCTCCGAATGGATAGTCTCGCTCATGACGGATGACTACTGTTGTGAGCAGTGTTGCCTTGATGGTCACCGCTCCAAGGATTGTCCCAAGGTGTGCGAGCCTAAGATTATGTCTAACGCTAACTTTTTCTATGAGGATGTTACAAGCTTTTCAGGGTAAGGATGGAACAGTGAAGGCCAAGCCGCTCATACCGCCAAATGAGAAGAGGACAATCAAGAAGATATGGGACCCCAAGGTGATCGTGGACCGAGAGAGGAAGCCAAAAATCTTTTCTGTTCCCAAGAATAAGTGAGGGGGTCTAGGTGGTGGACCATGAAGCATATTAAAGATTCTTGAAGTCCACCACATGTTGATCGAGCTTCAACGTCAATCTACTCTTCAAAAAGGTTATTCTTGTACATAATAGAGTAGGTTTCTTTTTTTGCAATGCATGTTAGATAGGACTCCTCCGTGGATTAGATATTTACACTATCATACATCATGTGTAAAAAGATAAAAGAAAAGAACAAAAAATTAGGTCGGTGCCTAACCATCTTAAGATATCCATATGCATGGAGGAAGAGCTTGAGAAGGTGGTTTGGCAATCTCAAGGCAAAGCGGTGGGATATAGTGAATAAGCTTGAGATGGGTCAAACTTGACACCGAATTAGTTTCTTTATGCAATGTTCTTAATTTGCTTGCATCTACATGGCATGCTATAAATTCTCCTTCATTAAAATAGCTTGTTTACATGCATTGCATATAGAAACCACGGAGGAGGCGTGTTACTCTATAGAGAAAGAGGCTACATTGTCCATATGGATTCACATACTCCACAAAGAGTAACCAAAGAAAAATTGTGCGCTTCATGCCCATTGAACCCTGTGCTTAACAGTCTCTAACATCTATTTACATGGATCGTGATCAAAGGGTTCATACATTTCCTTTTTGAGCCTCTCTCACTTTGGTATTTATTATTTGATCTTATTTGCAATTTGCGAAAATGTTAAATTCTTCTGATCTTATTTGCGATTTACGAAAATGTTAAACTCTTCTGATCTTATTTGCAATTTGCGAAAATGTTAAACTCTTCGTGAGTTATCTATTTGCAATGGAGTGTTTGAGAGTTCCCTTTCTAGACAAGTGTTGTGTTTATTTGGTTCTTTGGTGAGGACACTTAAAGTCTAGAAAGAATTCCTTGATTCTGCAATTTCTTGAGGTCACCGGACATTCCGGCGCCTTCACCAAACATTCCGGTGATAATATCTTTGGATCAGTCACTTTGCGGAATTGGACAGACACCGGACATTTCGGCGTCGGGTGACTAGAAGAGAAAGCGGTTGCCTCTCTGGAGTTGGAATTCTCTAGACACCGGACAGTTCGAACTTTTATAGTCACCGAACAAATATTTAGGACCGGACAGTCCGATGATCTCCTTGATCGGCGAAATCTCAGCCATCCAATTTCATCTCTTTTAATCTCAGCCATTGAATTTTTTTAATGACCTAATCGCACATGTTCCTTCAAGTTCCTAACCAACACTCGTGCGTGTCTTCTCTCGAGCCAATCACCGTCGCAGCTCGCCGTGCTTGTGCCGCCGCCCTTGCGCCTCTGTGCCGCCCGCCTCTGAAAGCCGCAGTGCGTTGCCTCACCGCGCCACCTTGCCTCGCCGTGCAGCCTTGCCACGCTCCCTCACGTGCCCTAGCTCATGCAAGGCCGCCACCCTAGCTCGTGCCACCGCGCCGTGCCGCCTCGCCGCTGCTCGTGCTGTGCTCCATGCTGTCGAGCTTTGCCACCAGTGCTTCGCCCATGTTCGCATCTCCTCATCGAGTGCATCTCTTGCGATCACCCGAGTTCCACCAAAACCCTCGAGGGTTTTATGTTTTGATGTGATCGGTTCTTCTTCGACGAGTTCTTCGGCGAATTTTGGCACTTCCTCTGCGGTGTATTGAGTTCTACCGCTTTCATTTCATTAGAAATACCCCGCATGCCTTGTTTGTTAATTAATTGCAAAAATTAGTATAAATTGCTTAAAGGTTTCACCTTTTATTGCTAATTGACGTGATTAATTGACAAATTCCCGTGCCATATTTTGGCATTGAGCCTCCTGTCGCTAGTGTCACAATTTGGATGCCTTGCTATATTATAAATTGTGGCATTAGTCTGTCGATATCATCGTTGCCATTAATTGCTTTATTTGTTCAGTGATATGTTCTTGATTTCACCGATAGGACTTCATTTAGAGTCGCTCACCTTTTGTGCTTACAACTTATATTATATTTCTATGTGGTGCAGTATAGTTAGACAATGGATCAGGACAGAGTCAACGACAGTCTAGAACTCTCTGTCAGTTCAGTCATTTCTTGGATAGTTAAGAGCCAAGCTCTTAATCCTATCTTGCAGTGTCAGCTAGTCAGTGCTTCTTTCAGTTAAGCCTTCAGTGACAGTTGACAGTATGGGTAGGCAGAGACCTAGTTCTGAGGAGAAGGGGAAGGGCAAAGCCGTAGAGCCGAAGAAGAAGAAGAAGAAGAAGAAGAAGAAGAAGAAGAAGAGGAGGACAAGTGACCCTGAGTGGGACAGAGCTCTTGCTGCAACGGATGTTGATGTTCCTCCACAGAGGAGGCTTGGTGCTTTAAGGATTGGAG
Source organism: Zoysia matrella (assembly GCA_001602295.1). Lineage (NCBI taxonomy): Eukaryota > Viridiplantae > Streptophyta > Magnoliopsida > Poales > Poaceae > Zoysia > Zoysia matrella. The sequence continues at coordinate 76,436 of BCLG01000965.1, read as the reverse complement.
CAGCTGAGTCTCAGGGGGAGTTGAGGAGGTAATCTCGTCAGAGAGTGGCGACCACTCCTCTAGTGTCTGAGGCGCAGCCACGGAGAGCTCCTGCTAGTAGGCAGTCGAGAACCACGGAGGGAGAGACAATCTAGAAGAGCTCACAGGAGAGGACACAGAGGTGTTTATATCAGAGGATTGGAGTGTGCGAGGTATGCACAGCTAGAGCCGAGAGAGCTCGTCGGGTCATGGGCCAAATCGCTGAGGTAGAGGTAGACTTGTTGAAGTTGAAGGACCCGGCCATCAAGGCCAAGAGGAGAGTGGACTTCACTGCTTGGGTCCTCGCTAAGAGACATGCGGATACTGGTCAGTTTTGGACAGTACTCCAGCAGAGGATCTTCGAGGCCTACAGGAGGCAGCTTGCCACTAAGGGCAAGAGCTCAGTGTTTTCAGCTCACCGTCGCTGTTTTTTGGAGGCACTGAGCAGAGGAGCTGGGGTTGATATGGAGGAGCATATTTCTTATCTCTCAGGTCTGTCAGATTTGGTCACCTAGCTCCGGAGGTATAGTGAGGACGTGGTGCTTGAGTTCTATGCCTCACTGTGGATCTCCGTGGATCGCTCATATCTTTGGTTCATGTAAAGAGGGGAGCCACACAGATTTTAGAGGTCCGATGTCTGTCTTGACAGTGCTTGAGTTTGTATCTTCGGAGACACGGATCCACACTATAGCCCATCCGGATTTCTCACCGCCATTCATACCATTTGGAGGGATGTAGTCTAGTGATGAGAGGATGAGTATTTCCTTCTCGCCACCTCATGGGAGCACTACTCGAGGCACCCTCTGCGCTTTACACACGAGGATCGTGTACAGAGAGGGTTGCTTAGGAGGACAATAGTACCTCATGCTGGCTACAGATAGAGAGTCATCATATTGCATCAGTGGCTGCTATGTTTTCTGTTGAGGCACGAGATCTTTGATTTGACTGATTTGCGGCTAGCTCAGATAGAGAATGTGATATATGAGGGGATTGGAGCACGTCAGTTACCATTTGTCACCTACATATGTTTGATACTGAGGAGAGCCAGAGTGATGACTGAGGAGGAGTATGCAGCGTTGTCAGAGATCACTACCTCCTTCAGTCCTGCTAAGCCATCTGACTTTAGGGTTCTTCGGGTTTCAGCTTCTTAGAGCACCCCAAGAGGAGAGGACACCACAACTCCAGAGGATGTTGACACTGAGGCTCCGAAAGGAGTACAGCCGGGTGCTGGAAGCACAGAGGCTCCAGGTCAAGCCGAGACTCCTACCTCTCAAGCTACACTTGACCCTGCTCTTGCTGCCAAATTGGAATGCTATTCTGACAGAGCAGGAGGAGCAGAGGAGGTTCCGAGAGGAGCAGCTTAAGCTTATGCCCTGAGAGAGGGCCGAGTTCGAGGGGAGGATTCGACTTGAGCCTCACCACATTGAGGAGCGGCTTCAGATGGAGAGAGAGCTTGCAGAGGAGAGGAGACAGCTAGAAAGGGAGTTCCATGAGAGGTTGCAGCGCACTCAGTTGGAAATGGCAACAGCTATTTCATATATGTCTGTCAGATTCGTAGCTATAGCGTCATATCTCCAGGGGACTGGTATGCCACCTCTTCCAGCATTTTCGACAACTACACTGCCAAGTCTCTTGCCTTCACAGCACCAGCCTACTGCACATCAACCTCAGTATTCTTCAATGCCAGCCTTCACATCTGAGTTGTAGAGTTAGAGTCAGCAGCAGTAGCAGTCCACATTCACCACACTGCTCTCAGCTCCTCTTTCACCGTTTGTACCTTTTGGGGCAGCCAGCAGAGTCACGACTACTGGAGGGGTCAGTGTTCCTGTTACCTCTTACTCGATGTCGGTGCTATTTGCCTCTGCTGAGCCGAGAGTGTCAGTACCAGCATTAGAGTCAGGGACAGCGTACTTCTCCTCTTGCTCAGAGGGTTCTATCTTTTGAGGCTACTACTGCTGAGTCGGCGTTGTCAGAGCCACCGCCGAAGGCTTCTCAGTCAGAGCCTGCAGCCACCATAGCATAGCAGCCTAGGACTTCAGATGCAGATATCTTGGTTGAGGCTGGATATTCTCCAGAGGAGGTAGCTCAGGCCCTTACCAGTGCGGATTAGCCAGCTACAGTTGAGGGCAAGGAGCCATCCTTGACTTCTTTCTCTGAATTGAGTGCCTTCGATGATGTTGAGCAGCCAGGAGGAGACCAATCAGTAGCGGCAACAGCTCAGCCAGTAGAGGATCAGCATCCGACTGTCACTACACACACCTTTTCAGCCACGCAGGATTAGATCTTCTGTAAGAGTTGGGTGAGAGACATGAGGTGTACCATTCTGAGAGCTAGCGGTCTAGGAGGAGACCATGGATGGATAGATAGGAATTTTGGATCTTATTTGGTGGATTTCATTGGCTCTTTGTGACATTTTGATGAGTTTGCGTTTCATTCCACTCTTTTAGCTCATTGGAATGCATTAGTGTGTGGCTCCTAACGCTTTATCTGTTTTGCAGGTTCCTTTGTGCATGTGCGCTCCTATCTCATTCTTTATCGTGCACGATTCTTTGTTAACCAGCATTCTCCCTCTCTATTTGCTTCCTCGGTTCCATCTTTTTGGATGATTAGATGACAAAGAGGGAGAGAGAGCGCTACCAAACAAGGGTAAGTATTCTTTCGAGAACTGGAGGAGAGCGTTGCTTTCTACCCATGACAATGGAGGAAAATTCTTGCAAAATTTTTCTGAGAAGTCATCAAGGTGAGGGGGTAAGTATTCTTTCGAGATGCGTTTCATTCTCTATCTTATTTCATCTTGTATGTATTGTTTGTGAGTACTATGGTTGTCATCAATCACCAAAATGAGGGAGATTGTAACCTTTATGACCTTTGAAGTCTCCTAAAATGTATGAACTGATTTTGGTGATTGAATGAACAACCATAGGCAACAGTTGTGTTGCAGGTACCTCTCCGCTAATTTTACATCGATATGGTGGGCTTCCTCGGTGGATGACAAGGATGAACTCTAGAAGAGTTGCCGAGCTTCAAAGGACCAAGGCTAAGAACTAGCTAGAGTCCATAGCAATGCCGGTACTATTAAGTGTGGGTAAGGTCATTTGTCTCCTATTATACAAGTGTTAGAGGGTGTGAATGCTCTTTAGATCTTTAGAAAGCACTAAAGATGGCAGAGGAAGCAAAGTCGAAGACCGGACCTCAAAAACTAGCTGAAGACTCAGTCACCGAACAGTCTGATGAGGTCACTGGACAGTTCGGTGAGCCCTAGAGGAGCCAGTCTAGAGAGAGGTAGTCTCTAAAATCGATGTGGAGCATTCACCGGACAGTCCATCAGTGTAGTGACCGGACAGTCTGCTGAGCCAGAAGCTGAAGTCCAGAGAAGGTGTCTCTAGGAATCCAAAAGTGAAAGTCACCGGACAATCCGATGAAGGTATGCACCGAACAGTTTAATGTCCTATGGAATGGATTCCAAAGAGGGTGTTTCCCTGGCCGAGGAGGAAGAAGGGTCACCGAACAGTTTGGTGGTCCAGTCACCGAACATTACGATGATTGCATAAAGCAGTCAGCTTTATGACATCACGTCCCGATGGCTGTTTTTGGGCTTAGAGCCTATTTAAACCGTGGAGAGGAATGTTTTCCAGTGTGCCTTTGATCAGAATTGCTGAAGCCAAGTTGTGAGAGGCCAAGGGACACCTTCAAGAGAGCACATTGCAAGATTGGAGATCTTTGGTACTAGTAAGAGAGTAATAGGGAGTATTCATACACTTCTATAGCTTGTAGGGCTTAAGAGGAGTGATCTTTATCTATTAGTCTTGGTGTGGGTAGCCTAGACCGGCTAGGAGTCCGTGATCGATTTTTTGAAAAGATTGTGAAAGACGTCGCTAAATTTGTACGCGGTTCTGAGATAGTACTTCGAAAGAGACACCAAAACGGAGCGCCCAAGCCTTGGAGGCTTGCTCTATCTCTTGGGTATTATGTGCGACAGCCGGGCCGTCGTGTCTTCACTCCGGAAGTGAAGCGTACCCTTGTGAGCATCGTTCCGAGAACGACGGGAGGGATCGAGATTCCAACGGGAGTAGTCCAACGAGGATTAAGGGAAGGTGCCTACCTTCTAAGACCTCAAGAAAAAATCACTAAGCACTCTATCTCACTCTCTTTACTTACCGCATTTACATACCGTTTGAGTGGTGTGATAGGTTGTTCTTTGATTCTTTTCGGTGGTTATTGTGCTAGTGCCTGCTTGTTGTTATTTTCATATCTCTAGCATCGTTAACGGTCTTGGCCTACTAGACTTGTTTAGGTTTGCTTCTAATGTGGTAAAGTCTTGTAGTTTTAGTTCGTAGGAAAATTAGTGCTATAAGTCCACCGATTCAACCCCCTTCTCGGTGTCCTTGATCCTTACAGCCATGAACTTTGTCTTCCATGATTTACTTGGTGTCATCATGGAGGTTTATATAGATGATGAGGTGATCAAATCATTTGCTTTAGATTCTCATTTAGCCGATTTGCAACTCGCTTTGGACTGAATGCGCCGTTTCGATTTCAAAATGAATCCACTCAAGTGTGCTTTTGGTGTATCGGTCGAAAAGTTTTTACGCTTCATAGTACATGAAAAGGGCACAGAGATAGATCCTAAGAAGGTGAAAGCAATTAGAAACATGCAAGCGCCTACATGTAAGAGTGAGTTGCAAAGCTTCTTAGGCAAAGTAAATTACTTGAGGCGGTTCATATCTAACTTGTCGAGGAAAATCAATGTATTTGGTCCTATTCTTTGGTTAAAGAATGAAACCAAATTTACTTGGGAGACAAAACAGCAAGAAGCATTTGAGAAAATCAAAGAGTACTTGTCCTCGCCGCCGGTTCATAGGGCGCCCAAGGATGGAATCCCTTTTCGTCTTTACATAGCGGCGGAGGATGACGTGATCGGTGCTGTTTTGACACAAGAGGCCGAAGGGAAGGAATATGTGATCACATATGTGAGCCAACGGTTGGTGGATGCAGAAATAAGGTACACTCTCATCGAAAAATTATGTTTTTCTTTGTATCATGCTTGCACCAAGTTGAGACATTATTTGCTATCTAGTACTTGTGTGATTACTTGTCAAACCCATGTTACTAAACATATGTTGCATAGACTGATTTCTAGTGCTAGGCTTTGTAAATAGGCTTATGCATTGATTGAATATGATTTGGCTTGTGAGTCGTTGAAATCCATGAAAGGCCAAATTGTTGCTAATTTTATTGTTGAACATCGGATTGATTTAGAGCACGATTTGGATGTTGGTTATGTGACATTTACCCCTTGAAAGTTGTATTTTAACGGATCGGTTTGTAAAGAGGGTTAAGGTGTTAGTGTAGTGTTGGTTTTTCCTCATGATGCATATTTTAAATTTTCAAACCGATTAGAGTATGATTGCACAAATAACCAAGCTAAATATGAAGCATTGTTGTTTGATTTGGAGATGTTAGAGTCCATGGGGGTTAAACATGTAGAGGCTTTTGGCGATTCGTTGTTAGTAGTGCAATAAATTGTTGAAAATTTTTAATGCTTAGACGGATCATTGAATGCCATTTTGGACAAATGCTAAGACATCATTAGAGGGATGGATGAGTTCAATATACATAATGTGCCTAGGCTAAAAAACAGTAAAGCAAATGAGTTAACGCAACAAGCATCGGGTTACAATGTTAGTAAAGGTAAATTTTCAGTCATTGAGAAACCGATGCTTGAGGTGCTAGAACTAAACCATTCGGATACTAACACGTCAAACCGTGATAGTGCTGAATCATTTGATTGGAGGTCACTCATAGTTTCATACATTCGTAGTCTAACCCAAAGTGTGTATAAGAAGGTTCGACATGTAGCTTTCAAATATACTTTGATTGATGGTGACTTATACCGCCGCACGGGGGACGATTTGCTCTTGAAATGTTTGCGTGACGATGAGACCAAAGTAGTTATAGAGAAAGTTCATGAATGCATTTATGGTACGTATCAATTGGCCCCGAAAATGAAATGGTTGTTAAGAAGGGCCGGGTTCTATTGACCAACCATAATTGCCGATTGTTATTGTTACTACAAAGGATGTAAAGAGTGTCAAAAGTTTGGCAATATTCAATTGGCACCTGCTGCCGTGATGAACCCCATCATAAAGCCATGGCCATTCCAAGGATGAGGATTAGACTTTATAGGACAAATACATCCTCCATCTTCGAAGGGGCACCGCTTCGTGTTAGTAGCAACGGATTACTTCACCAAATAGACCAAAGTGGTGGCTCTCAAGAACATGACACAAAGAGGTAATTGAGCTCCTTACTGAGCATATTATTCATAGATTCAGCATACCGCAAACTTTGACTACAGACTAAGGTACTTCCTTTATATTCAGTCATGTTAAAGAGTTTGTCGAAGCCTACGGGATTAGGATACTCAATTCATCTCCATATTATGCTCAGACCAATGGTGAGACCGAGTCTAGTAACAAAATATTGATCAAACTCATTAAGAAAAAGATAGAAGACTATCCCAAAAGATGGCATGAAGTCTTATCGGAGGCTTTATGGGCTCATCGGATATCTAGGCATGAGGCAACTAAAGTAACACCCTATGAACTTGTGTATGGACAGGAGACCGTTTTACCCGTCGATGTAAATCTAGGAGTTCTAAGATTAGCTAAGCAAAATGATTTATCCACCGATGAGTATATAACTTTAAAGCTAGACAATATTGATGAAGTCACCGATAAGCGTTTGAGTGCCTTGTGAGAAATTGAGAAAGATAAGGCTAGAGTTGCTAGAGCTTACAACAAACAAAGTAAAGGCTAAAACCTTTCAGGTGGACGAATTGGTGTGAAAAAACCATTCTTCCCATAGGCTCAAGAAGCAACAAATTCGAGAAATGGTCCCCTAGTTGGGAAGGGCTATATAGAGTAGTAAAAGTCATTGCCGGGAATGCATACTTGTTAGAGGATATTCGAGGAGATTCATTACCTAGGGCCGTTAATGGCCAATACTTGAAAACGTATCATCCAAGTGTATAGTAAGAAGCTTGAAAGAGAAAGACGGCTGGTATGAAAAATATCGTTGTCAAAAGATAGGGATATGGCCGATGAGTTAAAGAGAACAATCGCCCTTAGTTGATTTTGAGTACTTGAATGTTTTGTGGTATGCTAGCTTTACCAAAAAAATAGGGGGCATATGTTGACACTCAAAATTTGTATCGGAGAAGATCGAAAATTCATGGTTGATAGGCCGAATATAGTAGAAGATGTCTAAATTTCGGTTGGTAATAGTTATTTCGCAAAAATTATTTTCCAACATGTTTTCCATGACGTGGAAGATATTTTCAAAGAGTTTGGCTAAATTTTACTAAATGAAGGAAAGAAGTTCTTAAAAAGATATGAAGATGAAGCCAAATCCATAATTTGAAGGTTCCAAAACATAGCCCTCGTCGAGATGATCAAAACGGGTATATAGATCACCTAAATCGGAGCACGGATGAGTAAATCACGGCCTTAACAAAAATGGCTGCGACAGGGCCAGAGACTCCATCATACCCTTTTCTAGAATCGCATTTTTGGACACCCGGAGTGTCCGACAAAGAACTAGAGTGTCCGCCAAGGGCTGGAGATTCCGGCCGACCCCCTCCTGGAACCGTATTTTTGACCTCCGAAGGGCCTGACAATGGTTTGGAACGTCCGGTACCGGAGTGTCCATCGGAGTATCCGATAGCCAAGTCTGTTTTTGGCAATTTTTACACCAAATCAGAGCTAATTTGTTTCTTAATAAAAAAATTCGTGGCTGAACGGGGTAAGACCACCCTACCTCTATATAAAGAGGCCTAAGGCCGATTGAGGAGGTATCCCAATCGAACCTATTATTTGACTTTACATTTTCGTTCTTCTTCCAACTCTAATCCCTTTACTCGACTCTTGTGTTGTTCTTTCTTCGTCTTGACGACGATCGAAAGCGATCCGACTGACCTGACCGAGCCCGAATCACCCCTAAGACGATCTTCCTCCGACAGGGTCCCTCTCGAGGCAGGGTTGTCTAGGTCCGTCCAAACCCAGCGTTGGAGAAACGCTGGCGTTTCCGCACACGGACGTGCGAGCGGTGTGTTGGCCCAGACCAAATTTCGGCGTCAACACCAGCTTATATCACTGCTGGACCCCTCGCACACGAGATCACGCACAATACCGACTCATGCGCCCTTTTTCAAAAATGGTACAGTGCATCCATAAACACCTTTCCCTGTTTACCGCTAGCATTGCCGCCCGGTGTCCGGTGCCCGCCATTGCCAGAGCATGAGCTGTTACTCTTGGTGTCCTTGATAATGACATTCCCCAATGTTCAAGACTGGCTTGTCTCTGTTACCAGCGCTAGCTAGACTTGCGGACATGACTCAGTTCACGATCTGACGACTCTAATTATGTTAGCTGCTCCTGGCTACACCCAGGGCCATTGTACAACCTATTTAGGCACCCCAAGAGATCAATACAACTCATCGTGCTTGATCTCATTGTTGTAATCTTTTCTCGGTGTATAGGAGTGTAGATCCGAGAGTTTCGTGTCGGGAATAAATCTGTGGTTCAGAGGTGGTCAATGTCAATACCTTTGAATCCGGTCATCGGAGTCGTGGAAGACGATCCGACCATTTGCCCTTTGTCGGTGCGGTCCTCTGCGCTAGGGCAGAGACGGTCGGTGGGGAGGGCAGTGGCGTAGGAGTCACGGCGACGTCGTCGATCTCCCGGTGACGGTGGTCGTCGTGGCGGTGACGGCAGTGGTGCTTCCCGTCGGCACAGCGCCCCTTCACAGATCGGGTTTAGGGTTTGTCGGTGGGGTGTGGCGGTACGAACGAACTTAGGTCATGAGTCCTGACCGGCCTTCACCTCTATTTATTGTGACGCTGGCGACAGGGGCCCACTAGCCATAATGGGTTGGGCGCCCTCGATCAGGACGCGATTAGGTCAAGGGCCCATTTTGGCCGTTGGGCCAAAACAGGCGGAGATCAATTTCTAACATTCTCCCCTTTGATCTCACTTTATACTTTTATCTTTAATACTTTTTAACTTCACTTATTTCATTACAGATTAATGCATAGAACTGTCTCATCGTCATGGTCAATCGTCGATAGATTTAACAGCTACAATACATTTTTCTATTCTGAAATAGTTACTATATATTTTGGGCCATCTTTTAGTTCAGGAATCACAGGCTTTTTCTTAAATCCACGCCGGCAACATATTCAATGAATACTTTAGGTGGTAAGCCTTTAATAAGCGGATTCGCTAGCATTTTTGCGGTGCTTATATGCTCAAAACTTATGATTTGATTCTGAACTTTATCTTTCACAACATAGTACTTTATATCAATGTGTTTAACAGCACCACTTAACTTATTGTTGTATGCATACATTACTACGGGTTTATTATCGCAGTACAACTTAAGTGGTCCATGAATGTCGTCAACCACTTTTAAATCGAGTATGAACTTCTTAAGCCAATTCACCTGCCCTGTAGCCTCATAACATGCTACAAACTCGACATACATTGTGGACGATGTAGTGACGGTTTGCTTTGAGCTTTTCTACGAAATAGCTCCTCCAGCGAGAGTAAACATATATCCGGATGTAGACTTTCTATCATCTCTCGCATAATCAGAATCTGTGTACCCCACTATATGGAGTGAATTTGATTTTCTGTATGTCATCATGAGGCCTTTTGTTTCTTGCAAATAGCGCAAGACTTTCTTTATCAAGTTCTAATGCTCTGTTTCAGGATTGCTCTGTAATCTGCCAAGTAACCCAGTAGCAAATGCTAAGTTAGGGCGTGTACATACTTGAGCATACTGTAAGCTTTCGACAGCTGAAATATATAGAACCGCTTTCATTTGATCGATCTCATACTGGTTTCTGGGGCATTAAAAATCTCCATATCTGTCGCCCTTGACTATAGATACAGGTGATGGACTACATTTATGTATACTATATTTCTTTAATACTTTCTCTATATATGACTTTTGTGACAGTCCCAATACCCCTTTCTTTCTATCTCGGTTAATTTCGATTCCTAGAATGAATGAAGCTTCACCAAGATTCCTTCATATCAAAGTTTGAGGATAAAATCTTCTTTGTTTCCAGTAGCAGACTGACGTCACTACTAGCTAGTAGAATATCATCCATATACAGGATTAGAAAGATAAACTTTTCATCTTTAAACTTTAAATAAACACAGTTATCCTCTATATTTTTTTAAACCCAAATTTTTTTATCGTGCTGTCAAACTTCAAGTACCATTATCTTAAAGCTTGCTTTAACCCATAAATTGATTTTTTAGACGGCATCCTATTCTTTTATTTCCTTCCACGACAAAGTCTTTCGATTGTGCTATGTAAACATTTTTTTCCAAATCCTCATTGAGGAATGTTGTCTTTATATCTATCTGATATAACTCTAAATCATAATGAGCCACCAGTGCCATTATGATTCTGAAGGAGTCTTTACATGAGACTAGAGAAAAGGTCTCATTGTAATCAATTCCTACTCTTTAAGTAAAGCTTTTTACCACGAGTTGTGCTTTATATCTATCTACATTCCTTTGGGAGTCGAGTTTTATCTTGTAGACCCATTTACAGCCTACTGTTTTGGCTCTTTTAGGAATTACTTCTAAGTCCCAGACTTTATTAGCCTTCATGGACTTCATTTCTTCTTCCATGGCCTCAAACCATTTTGAAGAGTTTTCACTTCTCATGGCTTCTTCAAATGAGGTGGGATCATCCTCTATTTGAAATTTTTTTGTCTGATAAACTTCATAGTCATCAAGAATAACTGATCTTCTTACTCTTTAAGACCTCCTCGGGGCCTTTTCATTTTGTACAGTTTTTATTTGTAGCTGTTCTTGCTCCCCCTCATCTGTGGCAATGGATTCTATTGGATCCTGTAGAATAGGTTCCTCATTCTCATTTATTGTTGTCACAAGAGGAACAATAACAGGTGCTTGCACCACAGTATCTCGCACTGTCGGTGCAGTGACAGCAGGTAGTGAGAAAAATGGCTTTTGAATCATCGGAGTAGGCGTGTACGCCTGCTTCTCTTCAAAATCAATCTCTCGAGCTACCATGCTCCCCCTCATTATCTCATCCTCTAAGAAGACAGCGTGTCTTATTTCTACAAACTTTATATGTCTATCTGGACAGTAGAAATAATAACTTTTTAACTTTTTTGGGTAGCCAATAAAATTGCAACTCACTGTTTTGGGATCTAGTTTTCCAAGATTTGGGTTAAATACTTTAGCTTCAGCTCTCCTATACTCATAAGTGGTTTAATGAGGGAACTCTCCCTGTCCACAACTCATACGGTATTTGCAGCATCGATTTACTGGGTACTCTGTTGAGAATATGAATGGCGGTTTTTAACGCCTCCATACACAAACTCAATGGCAGTGTGGAATAGCTCATCATGCTTCGCACCATATCCATCAAGGTACGGTTACGTCTTTCAGCTACTTCATTTTGCTGAGGTTCACCAGGTGTAAAATACTGGGCCACTATTCTATTTTCCTATAGAAACCTTGCAAAAGGTCCAAAAACTTATTCATACGGGGTATGCCAAACGTAGTACTCCCCTCACGATCAGATCGGACTATCTTTATCTTTAAATCGTGTTGGTTTTCAACTTTAGCCTTAAATATCTTAAATTTATCTAAAGTTTTATTTCTTTCTTTGATTGAATAAATATATCTATATCGGGAGTAATCATCCATGAATATTATAAACGAGTCATAACCATCTATACTCTTCACAGAAAAAGGACCACAAATATCTGTGTGAATAATTTGTAGAACTCATGTGCTTCTTTTTGCATCTTTCTTGATTTTCTTTACATATTTTTCTTTAATGCAATCTCAACATTGTTCTAAGTCTGAGAACTTTAGTGAAGAAAGAATATTATTCTTAACTAGTCTTTCTATTCTTCCCCTCGAAATATGACCTAAACGACAATGCCATAATTTTGATGACTCATCTAGAGTTCTTTTTCGTGTTCTATTTTTATTGATGGATGAGGATTCGTTTATCTCGCATGCAGCGTTCTCATTATCACATACGACATTCACATCATCACGTAGTGATAACAAATAAAGCTCATTTTGTAATATAGCAAGACCAACACATTCTTTATTAAGCATTATTTCACACTTGTCATTTCCAAAATGACAATCATAACCATCATTATCCAAATATGAAACACTAATCAAATTTCTCTGTAGTGAGGGTACATAGAAAACATCTCTAAGTATAAGAATAAAGCCATCAGCTAGCTCTAACGAAAGATCGTCAACGGCTTCAACTTCAGCTTAGACTCTATTTGCAACTTTAATGCATCTTTCTCTTCTTTGCGTAGTCTTCGTCGAACAGAATCTCTGCAATGAATTAGCAACATGAATAGTTGCTCCAGAGTCAATCCACCAAGTGGATTTTGAATATTGCACATATAGGGATTCATTTATAAAGATAATAATGTTCTCACCTTTCTTTGCCATGATCATCTTTAAATAAGAGGGACAATCCTTCTTGTAGTATCTCGTTTTCTTGCAGTGGAGAAACTGGTCCTTGTTTACTGCAAATTTATTCCATTGAGGCTGATGGACAGGGGTTTTTCCTTTGTTCTTTGAGGAGTGACTATTGAAATTCTTTCTTTTGTTGTCCTTCACATAGTTGATAGAACCATCATGTGAAGCTTTAATTCTATCATTCTCTTGCACACACATAGCTATGCACTTTTCTAAGTCCCATGTCTCAGGTTGCATATTGTAATTGACAACAAAGGTGTCAAACTCTTTGGGCAAAGAAGCAAAAATCAGATGGATAAGGAGCTCATCTTTAAGACCCAGATCCATTGGTTTGAGCTTAGATACCATGTTGCTCATCCTCAGTATGTGCTCTCTAATGCCACCGTTACCACCAGAGTACCTTTCTGTCATAAGTTGTTAATAACTTGTATGACATATGTCTTTGAAGAGCCAGTAAACTGACTCTTTATTCTTTCAAGGTACTCTGTGACAGTGTCACACTCTGAGATTGAACCCATAATTGCAGGCTCAATCGTGTTCTTTATCACAGCCATACATTTCTTGTTGGCTGTGGTCCATTTTCTATGCTCAAAGTTATAGAACATCTTTAAGGGAGCATAGTCCCTCTGTCTAGTCTGTCAAGCAGCATCAGCCTCATTTTCTTTTCTCACTGGCTCCTCAGGCTCAGTGGGATATTCTGTGGTGAGGACCCAGTCCACCTCAGTCAAGATAAACGTTAGGTCTATCTTTTTCTTTCACTCTCCATAGTTGTCACTTTTGAGAGTGGGTATCTCTTTCATACAACTTATTAAGTTGTATCCGCCTGTAAATAAATCAAATAAAGTGAGAACATAATAACAGTAAAATTATATATCTTATTTTTAACGTTGGTAAAAAATATGACACACAATTTTGTATTATATATTAAATCTATGTCACCGTTGGACAGAAATAGAAATAATACATAAATGATATCAATTATGAAATTATAATATTGTTATTATCAACGTTGGTCAGAAAATAACAATATCATAATTACTGAATTTTATTACTATTTTTTTCAAAATTAAATTCTCCCGTTGGTTCGAATTTAATAATGAAAATAATTTCTTTAAGTACGCAGCGGAAAAAAAATTTCTTTAATTTTTAGAAGCATTTACTTTATTTTTCTGTTTTGTAAAAATTATCCCGTTGGTTCAAATTTTAACAGATTTAATTAGGTAAGAAATTACCCAATTAATCAATTAAAAAATACCTCTGAAAAAAGAAATAGAAAAATCTTTCTCTTGGGTCGAAATTGGAATTCGGCCTGGCCCATTGGCCTGTTGCAATTCGAGCAAGACAACCTGGGCTTGGACCGAAAATTCACTCTCCCTCATGGGCTAAATCTAGCCTATTTAGCAACCGTGCGATCTGAACTGTTGGATCTTTTTTCGGAGGTATAAAAGGGTTGGAACCTCTTCCAACCCTAACCCTAAATCATTTGCCCTCTTTTCTGAGCTGCCTCTGTCGCTCTCGCGCGCGTCGTGTGGCAGCCGCTCGCCACCGAGGGCCAGTGCCGGGCCGCG
>BCLG01000965.1:18419-38704 GCA_001602295.1 Zoysia matrella | reverse complement strand
AAATTAATGTTAGAAGTCAATAGTCACAACAATGTAAAAAAAGAAGAGTCACACAATTTAGATAGCTAAGTACTGTCAGCAGTACACAATTTTCAGTAAGTGAATTTGCTAGCAAAAACAAGTATTGCATAAACCCGATCCTACACTACAAAATTGATTTTTAGCTACCAAAGATCTTGGTCACTAAAGACTAAAAGTTGTGCTACTAGAGTTTAGTCACCATCAAATATTGGTCGCATTGTGATTACAACAGCTTTATTACCGCATGCTTTTAGCAACCAGCAAGAACAAATCTTAGTCAGTAAAGTCCCCATATATAGCAACCAACTTTTGTTGGTCACAATAAATGAACAGCTTTAGCTACCAATAACTTTTGGTGACTACATAAATTTAACAACCAAGCAAAATGTTAGTACCTAAATTCCTCCACCAACTAAATAGACCTTGGTCACTAAATAAGTATAACCACCAAGCAAACAATGATCACTACAACAGTTTAGACACTAAATTATCATTGGTGACTATATATAATTGACAACAAAGAATATATCATTGATGACTAAAAGGACAATAGCAAGTACATACATCAGCCAACAAATTGTAGTAACTTGCTACATTGAAACACCTGCTCAAACAACCAAATACAATAGTACTGATTGTATTCTATTAAAAAATTTTGTGTTGGCCAAATAATTCATATATTTGTCACGATCAACATAAAATCCTTGAAAATCTAGATTCTCTCTCTCTAGAATTCAGCATGTTATATTAATCTACATCTATGTCCATCTGTAAAGTTCGAGATATATAGTTTTACTCCAGGCCCTAAGCCTCCCAGTTCTTACTGGTTACATGGACAGTCTTTAAACAAGAAGCCCCTGCACACAGATGCAGATTGCAGTGGACAACATCAAGTGAAGAAAGGAAAAAAAAAAAGAAATGAAACAGAGCCATCTGCCATCCAATAGAGGTTGCAGTTAAACTATCTAAGGTTGAAATCATCAAACAGCGGACAGCATCAAGAGTTGAAGTATCTGCCATCAAACAGAAGTTGCATCTGAAAAAAGAATGGAAACAGAATCAAACGAACTAGTTGTTAAAAGAACAGAAACAGAGTCAAACAAATTAGTTGTTAAGTTCATGATCATTACTAAACAGCCGTAACAATGCAACTAATAAATAAGATGTATTGAAGTATCTAAGGTTGAAATCAACACTGCAAGCAAGAAAACTAATGCTACATTGTTGCTTGCACTATCATTACAGGTGTCAGTATTCATCAGGAGCCAAATAAATTTAAAAACCTTAAACATTTGGAACTACCACTATTCCTGCAATGATGTGTCGGAGACAAAATAGGTTTCCAGAGGCTGCTATAATAACAAGCTACAATGTGAAGGCTGCTGAATCCTGGCTAATCCCAAAAGCTACAATTTGAAAGCTACAAAACACCTCCTGAATCAAGCGTATGTGGTACTAATCCTGGAGAAGATACAAACAAATAGGATTTTCGATTACAGGCCAATAAGCTCGATCCATTCTTTTGCCAAGTTAATTTCCAAGATCCTGACTAATAGACTTGCACGACATCACAAGAATACACTGTCATGGAAACTATTATAATTTCTTTTACAGATGCCTCGGATTTGATTTCTAACATGCAGAAAATAGAAGTTTATCCCATCAAATGCCAAGGAATTGATATTCCAAGATGCCTCGGGTCTGATTTCTAACATTGAAAACATTCGCAATCAAAATATGAACAGAAATAGTTAAAAATCAGAACAGGAGAATTCTAGTCGATATATGTACTGAATTGAAGGAACGGGTCGTGAGAGTAGCAGAAATATACCGCAAGGATAGAAGACAAGAACTGTCATTGTAGTCATCTTTTTGAGATCAAATCAGACACAACAGAACGTATAAGAATAAATAGTAAGTTGTGGCTCATTATGATTTTATAACAAGAAAGGAAATGGCAAAGGTTGTTTACCTTGTCCATCAGATAGCCTGTGTGAGTATCTCCACAACTCTACCAAACAATGAACACAAGAGCATCTTATTTGGCTAGTAACCATAACACAAAAAATGCACTCAGCAGATAAAAAGACTGATCAAGTAGTTAGTACATATCCTATTACAAAGACTAATTTAGGTGATGAATCAGTTCATGATGCAGATTCAAGACCCTTCAACTGTAAAATTTTGCGACGTCCTCGTATGTCCTTGTACGCCGTCCTCGTATGTCCTTGTACGCCGAGCTTCCCTGCAAGCACTAATCCGCACAGAACACGCAATGAACAGGGGCAGAGGAAAACCAGAGAGAGAGAGAGAGAGAGAGAGAAAGAAGTGCGCTGCCCTCTTCCCTGGGAAAAAGTTTCAGAGCCTTTGTTGACGGGAAACCAAAAAAAAGCACATCCAGGATTATGCCGGAGATCATGTACAAGAGGAAGAAGCAGCCCGAGCCAGCAGATCACAGAATGACGGTGGCGGTGTCCTCGGTCGAGCCTGCCCCAGACCCCGCCCCTTTGACTAGCGTCCCCGGCCGCAAGCCTCCACGCCGCCCTGCGCGCGCTTCCACCGGCCGCAAGCCTCTACGCTGCCGCTCCCGGCCACGCGCACCTCGGCACCTCCCCGCACGCCGCCAACCGGGCCCCGTGGCTCGCGCTCGCCTGCACTAACAGGGAGGAGAGAAGGCCCCGCCGCCGTCTTCATTGCATCTGCGCAGCTATAGAGGCGGCCCGCTCGGGCGGCGGCGAGATGAAAGGGAGCTCGGAGGGGGAGGCTGTGGCGGCTCGGGGCAGCTAGGGTTCCGCCTGTCGCCCTCCCAAGCGGGAGAGGCTTCAGCAGATGGGGACTTACGCATCTGAGGCCTCCTACCCTTTGGCTCCACCACCCTCGCGCCGCCAAAAAGCAGAGGGGAGTGCGACGACAGATGTGACGCCGGCACGGCGGAGAGGACGATGTCTTAGCGCAAGAGAGAGAGAGAGGGAGGGACGGATCGATCCGATCCGGTCGAACGGGATAAGGGTGGCGGTGGGGCCTATGGGCGGTGTCAGTCCAACAGAAATTCGACATGTGACATAGGTAATGGGACGGGTATTATCCCGCCTATAATATAAAATAATATTCACAGCTACAAAATACACGGTACATCAGCGTCGACGGTTACATACACGTCGCAGATGTGAAAACATTAATGATGAGTATAAAGATCTGATCCGATCGAACGGGATAAGGGTGACGGTGGGGCCCATGGGCGGTGTCAGTCTAACATAAATTCGACATGTGGCATAGGTCATGAGATAGGTATTATCCCGCCTATGATATAAAATAATATTTACTGCTACAAAATACACAGTACATCAGCGCCGACGGTTACATACACATCGCAGATGTGAAAATATTAGTGATGAGTATAAAACACTTTATAATCACATTAGCGATAGCTATATAACACTCGTTTCTGATGTGTCACGTGAGCGATGTCTGTTTAAAGCCTAAATGCTCGTATCTAATGTACCACTAGTGAAAGCTTTTTATATCATATCAGTAATAATATTGTCTTTTTTTATCAATATGTTGTAATAAAATCTTTTTTTGACAGACAGTGATTTGATAGAAATTTTAGTTTATTTTACCCCTAGGAATTCATTGGTATTGATACTCCAATCATTTACTAAATTCTCTCAACTTCTAGAGCTCATCATATAGAAAATATTTAGAACAAGGATGAGTCTCTAAAAACAGTGGGCCTATATGTGGAGTCTATTCTTTTTTAAAAATTAGAAAATTCATCTCATCCGTTCATTCATCGATCCGATAGTTTTAGCTCTAAATAAAAAAAATCAAAATTTAAATGAAGTGCTACATTAAACTGGTTGTTTTTTCTGTTTATCGATTGGTTTTTTGGTTTTATCGGTTTTTAGTTTTAAAAGTTGAAACTGACTGATTTCACTTATTTACCTCTTACTTTTACTGGGTTTACAGGTTTTGTTGTTCTGAAATTTTTCAAACTTTTTTAAAAAATTAAATTTTTAAAACAAAAATTGGTCTTCAAGTGAAAATAGAGTGATTTCACTGAAAACTGTAAAAACCGACCGGTTTTGAGCAGTTTCTAAACCTGGTTGGCTCTGGCATGCTCTGTTTTTTCTGTTGGTTCCGTCAAGGACACAAGCCCGTGCAGTGGAATACGTAATCATTGATGGAAAAAATTAAGCCATGTTGAAAAAATTTAATTTTTTATATCTAATAATTTTTTCATGCATTTTTTAGGAATATCAAGTGGTTAAGTAGTAACACTTTAGTTTACTAGTTATAGTGTTGCCGAATGAAATTTATTTTTAGTTTAATTAAAACATAAAAAAAGATTACGCAGTTCGTATATACATCTAATAATAAATGAAGGGGTTATTTCAATTTATATCCATTTAAAAATTACATAATGCAAAATTTTAGCAGTTCATAGAAAAAATAAAAACAAATATTCATACATTAGTGTTCATAGTAAAGACAAAAAAATGACAATGTAACGAAGTTCCACTTATTCTGGTTTCTTATAATATTTACACAAAAAAAGGAGTGTCAATAAATTTAGAACCCACATACTGCATCCAGTTTATATCCGCTACAAAATCAAAGAATTTGATCTTGATCAAACTCATAAATGATTATATTTTGAGATAGAGATAATACATCTTAATGATAGATGTGGATGCCTCGTTGAGTTTTGTCTCGACCATATTTTGAAGTGAATTTATATTTAAATTTTTTGACCAAGATCAGATCCAATCCAAGAGAATGTTTCCTCCATATTCGGTGTGAAATGTCCTCCAACCATGCCCCTGCGTGTTTGAATTTTATGCCCGAACCGGATATATTTTACCTTTCCCTAACCGTGAGCACCGGTGCTCTCTCTCTCTCTCTCTCTCATTGCCGCCGCATCCTCTGGTCTTTGTCAGTTGTCACCACCACCATATCTTATAGTCTTCGTTGCCGCTGCCTTCTCCCTCCTTCTCTCTTGCTCTCTCTCGCTCTCCCATCATTCGTCTTCTCCCTCCCTAGCAAGGAGGCATCTGAACTGCCTCTTTGTAACGCTAGGCACCATAGTTTGTGAGATGGCTAACTCGGTGTCCTCAGCCTTGGGTTCTTCTCATGGTCGTACCAGATTGGTGAGCCGTCCTGCGAGGTCCCTCTCCTTGATTGTCCATATCATCTGAAGCATATGGTTACACAGCTGGTCTCTGGACAGCATGAAACAGAGGGAAAAATTTCTACAGGTGCATGAAGAATGTGATGGTATGATTCTTCACTGAAATTTATTTGTTGTACATCACGATTTGTGTACTTGGGAAGTTTACAGACACTAAAAGCCTGCAAGTTCTTTAAGTGGGAGGAGTGTGTAGAGTACTTGGTGAACAATGGGTTCATGGCTGAACCTGATGCTTGGGCTGCTTTTGCTACCTCTGGCAATGGTGATGTTAGAGCTGCCATTGAGAAATTGACTGAAGCGGTTGGTGAGGTCAATGGTCAAGTGTCAGTTCTGAAAGTGAAGGAGAAGGCCGTGAAGCAACCAATAATTGGAACTACAGAGATGATTAAGCTGCTAGTGCCATGAGTGTGGTAATTGTAGCTTTTCCACTTGTACTTGTAACTTTTCTGTGGAAGTAGGCTATCAGTTTTGTAGTAGGATTTATCCAAGAGACATTGTAAGCTTCATGACTATTGGAGGGTTACAAACCATCTACATCTGCAAGGATTTATTAGTTTTGATGATTGACTGAAAACCATAGGTAACCCATATGGTTGTAGGTTCCACCCGCATCATCTCTGCATCTACAAGGTGAGCTTCCTCGATGATTTTTGCATGGATGATCCTTTGAAGAGGAGTTTCATTTGAAGGTGGATCAAGACTAAGAATGAGCTAGAGCCAAGTTTGGCTTAGATTTTTGGGCCTTAAGTGCATAAGAAAAAATGGTACTGTAAGGAGGCTCGAGTCGTTCCTCTTAGGTCACATGAGTGTTACAAGATTTGAATACTTTAGGAATCTCAGAAGGCACTTAAGTGATAGCCAAAGAGATGAGAAAGCATGTGAACAAAGTTGGAAATGAGACGAACTCGAGGACTCCAAATTTCAGCTTCAGAAGGAGTCACTGACAGTCCGGTGTGAGCCAGAATACTTAAGTCCAGAGAGGATGTTTTTTGATACTAGAAGAGAAGATGTTATTAGACAATCCGGTGTTTGTGACTATGAAGTCCAAAGATGGTGCCTCTGGAAGTCTGGAAGAGAAGGTTCATCGGTCAGTTCAATGAAGGTATGGATTGGATTCCAAAGGTTTTCCAACTGTTTAAGGTGACAAAGGAGTCACCGAACAATTTAGTGGTACACTGGATAGTCTGTTGCAAAGAGTCACTGGACAGTTCTATGATTGGTAAAAGTAGATAGCTTTATGACATCACTCTTCAATGATTGTTTCTGGGGCTGGTAGCCTCTTTAAACCATGAAGAAAGATGTTGAAAAGTGTGCCTGAGGTCTGAAGAGCTAGAGGGAACTTATGAAAGGCCAAGGGACACCAAGGCGAGAGCATATTGCAAGAATTAAAAGATCTTGAAAAGAGAGAACTAAGCATTCTTAGAACTTCTGAGGCTTGAAAAGAGTGATTAGACTTGTTACTTTTGGTTTATGGTAGCCTAGACCAGCTAGGAGTCGATGATTGAGCTTTTAAGTACATTGTGAAAGTCGTCATCAAATTTGTGAGTGGTTTTGAGTCTTCCGCTTAAAATGGACAGTAAGAGGGAGTGCACGAGCCTTAGAGGCTTGCTCTTGTGTTTGGGTATTGTTTGTGACAATATGGTTTGCTAGTGCCTTCACTCCAGGTGTGAAGCATGCCTTAGAAAGCAGTATTTCGAGAATGGTGGGAGGGACCAAGTCTTCGATGAGAGTGATCCAACGAGAATTAGAAAAAGAAACCATTCTTTCGAGATCTCAGAAAAAATCTTTGAGCATTTTTTGTCTTTACTTGATTAGTTTCCGCATTTACTTTTTTGCAAGTAGTGTTGATAGGTTACTTTACTTTCCTCTTGATGGCTATCGTGTTACTGTTTGTTTGTGTGCATTTGCTTTACCACTAGTATGATAGGTATCTTGGCCCACTGGACTTGTATAGGTTTGCTTTCAGTCGAGATTAAGTTGTAAGTTTAGTTTTGAAGTGAATTGACGGTTACATTGGACCACCGAATCAACTCTCCTTCTCCGGGTGCTTGATCCTTACATACATGAAGCAGAATGTTGGCTACAACATGAGAAGGGACATAAAAGCACATAATTGAGACAAAATGAGAAGCAAAATGTGTATAGCAGTAACAATACCTCCTCGTTACTGCTCAGAGCTAGTTGCCTCAATGACCTCCAAGGTTGCAACGCACTCAACAATTTGCTATTGAGACTTGCTCCACATTTGGCTATACACTTCTTTCCTCTTATTCTTTTGGGCCTTTGAGGTGCATCAGAATCATAAACTAGCTGATTGCAAGTTTTCTGCATATGACCAAACAGTGAATATCTCTTGCATTTTTTCCTCCTTTTGGTACGACCTCCTTCTTTCACTCCTAGAAGCCTCCTTGTCCTTGGTCTACCAGCATACCTTTTCAGAACAGGTGGCCACAGCTTAAATCCCAAGTCAACTTTAGGCCACCGAGTTGTGTCTATCATTGGTGCAACCCAACTAGCATATGCAGCCTGGAACTTAGACATTGAGTTAAGCTATCAACATAATCTTGAAGGTCCAGATTTCTGTATGCCACTGCAACATTCAATGCATGTGTGCACAACAACCAGGTATACTTCTGTTTCATGCAGTTGCAACCACTAGTCTTCAAGTCCACAAAGTGTCTCCAAGGAGTCAAATCTTTATGTACACCACTCACTTCAGCAGTGTCATCTCTTCCTCTATTTAATTACAACATATCCAAGAGACATACTTGGTGCATTCAGCTGCTTCATAATATGAGGAAGGATTTTGCTAGTCAGTTTGTTTGCCAGCCTCCATCTGGTGTACAACTTGTTCACGATCTTCTGCCTAATTTTATCCATGAGGTCAACCATAGAAAGTGACTTATCATGCTAGATCCAGCTGTTGAAGATCTTAGCAATGTTATTTGTTACATAGTTACATTTGCTATGTATTGAAAAGAAAGATCTAACCCAAAGATGTTTATGGTTCTTCTCTATCCAGTCAATGGCCTTTGGCTTTGCTACCTTCATGATGTTGTAATGCTTCTCATAAATTTATTTTCTGTAAGCCCTAGCTTCAGGCCATAGATTCCTCTCAACAACTGGACCATGGAACCTGTTTTGGAAGTTCTTGAAGAGGTGCCTCGTACACTCCCTGTGCTCAATTAGTGAACACCTTAGTAATAACAGTATCTATACCTTTACCTACAACCAATGGCAGACCTAGGATTTTTTCATCGGTTGTGCATCTAAAAATTTCTTACTACCACATATTAAATAGAAACAGTGAAAAAAATCAAAACATATATAAATATAGTAATTTGGCATTAATTTTTCAATTGTCACAAAAGATCTTACATAAATAAATGTAAATTATTAGAAAACTAATGTAATTCCCTCACTCTGCACTTCTGAATGGCCATGAAAGACATAACTATATCGTTCATACTTACTCTAGAGAAGATATCTTACTCAGTAAAAGTGATCAAACAATAATTCAACAACTCATCACCCAATCTATTTCTCAACTTATCATTTACTAGGAAAAACTCTTTTAACACTTGCCGTTGCCACTGTTATGATCAATGCTAATTTTAGAAGTGTACAAACCAAATTATAAAGAACATGCTTTTTGGTTAATTTCAGCAATTCTAATAGAGAGCTCAACAAGATTATTTAGACCTCTAAATCTTTTATTCTTGCTCATGCATCAGTGAAAATATAAAATTATTATTGAAGCCTTATCAATTGAGTATTCCCTATGACTAAATTATAAGTCACTATGAAATTTTCCACTTTTCCCAAATTATAAGTTGTTCTTACTTAACAATGCAACTTTCTCTATTACCAATACTACTCCATCTCTATCTCTCTCCTCCTAATTTCTATATACCTTATCTTTTTCGCTCTCCTTAATTCTCATATCCAGACTCAAAATGACTTATAAATTATGATGAAGAAAGTAATTAAAAATCTTTGGGATAAATCTCAGCAAATCTAAGCACTATGTGTGAATACTTTGCTTTGAGATCTTGAGAGCTTGCAACATGCTAATGTCGTTAGGCGTGCCGTTTCAGTTTTTACTAAATGCAAACTAGTAAAGAATTTTTTTGTCTAAATTCTAGGGTGGTCCTTGGCCCACCTGGACCACCCTATAGGTTCGCCCCTGCCTGCACCTGTGGAAATGAATAAACCATGTGATGATCCAATGGCAAGTACGAGCTTCTCCATGAACCAAACCCAACTCTTGGTGCTCTTTGACTCAAACACTCCATAAGCAACTGGAAATATCTAGTTGTTACCATCAATGCCAACAGTAGGTGCTGGTTGTGCTTTGCATCTGCCTGGCAATACAGTTGAGTCCATACCCAAATATGGCTTGCATCCATTTAGAAACTAGTTTCATCATTATCATTCTCCTCAAAGTTAAGCATATAATGTGAGTCAGATTCTTTATCCGAAACTAGGTCAGTGTAATGACCACATTCGTCATCTACAGCAACATACTCCACTTCTTCATTTTCACCCCATGGGTCACTGTCAACTGCAGACTCAGAAGGCCTACCTCATCATTGTTAGTAGCAGGCTGAGAAGGACCTGCTTGATCATAGTTATCTACTGGAGTTAGATGGTTTGATGCAATGCTTTGCTGTGTGTATACGGGAGCCTGTTGTTGTGACTTGTCGATGTTTTGTACCACCGACACAGTAGAATTTGTGTATAGGAGGAGGATTTGTTCATTGATATGGCCTAGTATACTGGAGACTCAATGATGTATCCTGGTTTGGGCCACCAGCAAGGCATAATACCCTACATCTAGTGGAGGTGGAGTGTATTTATCTCATAGGGGTGTTCGAGAATGTTGTTACAAGGGCGCTAGGGTTCTTGCTCAAGCAGAATACCTAGGGCTTTCAGTGTGTGATTAGTCTCTATTTGATATGCCTATATCTCTAAAGGTCTCTGGAACAACCTTATATAGCGGTTTAGCCGAGGTTACAAGGCTTAGCCCCTACATAACTGACTGGTCCCTGGCGAGTGGGACCGTGAGCCTCTTTAAACTGCAACCGTATGACAGCTTTCAGAGCATTAGGTCACCATGTCTTCATCCTTTGTATACTACAGATTGGATAAAGCCAGCTTTCTTTCCACCGTCTGGCAGACAGTGCCTACCGAATAGTGTCAGGAATCTTTCCTCCTCTTAGAAATGGATGTAAGCTTCATGACCACTGAAGTGTTATAAACTCTTAAAAGGTGTGAATTGTTTTGGTAATTGAATGAAAATCATGAGTAACCTATGTGGTTGTAGGTTCCACCCACATTATCTCTACATCAACAAGTTGGGCATCCTCGATGGTTGTCAAGGATCATTCCCTAGAAGTTGAGTCTCGGTTGAAGATGTATCAAGACTAAAGATGAGCTAGAGAGCCAAGTGTGGCTTAGTTTTCATAGGTCTTGAGTCCATAGGAAAGGTAGTACTATTAAAGGGGTCAAGCTATTTTCTCTCGGCTCATATAAGTGTTAGGAAGTTTGAATGCTTCAGAATTTTTAGAAAGCTCTTGAGTTGGAGAGGAAACAGTTTGGACGAACTTGAAAATAAGATGGAATCGAAGACTCTAAGTTTCAGCTTCAGAATAAATCACCAAACAATCTGATGAACCAGAAGATTAGAGTCTAGAGAGGATTTTTTCTAGAACCAGAAGAAAGGACTCAACAGACGGTCTGATGGGGTCAGAGACTGGATAATCTGGTGTCTATGAAGATGAAGTGTAGAGAATGTGTCTATGAGAATACAAAAGAGATAGTTCACTGGACAGTTCGGTGAAGGTATGCCTCGAACAGTTCGGTGACATAAGGAATGGATTCTAGGGAGGAGTTTCCGTTGTATGGCATGACAAATGAGTTAGTGGATGGTCTGGTGCCTGAGGTCTGAAGAGCTAAAGAAAATTATAAGGGACAAAGGGACACCAAGGAGAGAGCACATTGCAAGAACTGAAGATTTTGAGTGCTAGTAGAAGAGTAACTAGAGCATTCGTCCACCCTCAAAGCTTATGAGGCTTGAGAGGAGTGTCTGTTGGTAAAGTACCACTTATACCGCCAATGAACCTTAGAATAAATAAAGACTTTGCATTTCTTGCAGGCATTTTATTTCAAATAATATAGTTCAATTTGTACTTGAAAATATGTGTGTAGGTGAAAAATTAACTTTACAAGGAGAGAAAATGACCCAACATGGTGAAAGTCAACAAATCGACGAGTCCGACGATGCCATGTGGCAAGGAGTTAACTTGTGGAGATAAAATATTCTAGCGAATCATTAGAAGAATACCGCACAAGAACCATTAGAGGGGACCCACCTAGCACTGGGTCCGGGAGGCCCAATTGCAGAGTCTGCTGACCCCATCTTGTCATTGGCACCTTTTTCTAGTGGCCTTCGCTTGCTGGCTCTCCAACGTTTTTAGAAGACTCTAACGGTGGCTAGGCACTTGAATCAAGTTATGTCCACTGCCTTACTGAAGCCTATAAATAGAAACCTTCTTCCTCACTTAGAGACACCACAATTTTGGATTTTCCACCCGTACTCTATTATGTCTCCACTGTTAGAGTGGTATTAGGCTGGAGGAGTCTCTCCCTAGTTCCCAAGTCACCTTAGAGTAGTTAGTGAGTATTCTTCTCATGTATATTTTTCTTTTATGTTGACTATGACCATGAATAAACATATAGTTTTTTCATGTCTCCCTTAGTATAATTTCATTATATTTATGAGCACGTTGTTCTTGTTCAATGTATTTGTCCGATTATATTAAGTAGAGCCTACTTGTTATTATAGTCAATGCATGTTTAGGTGTCTATATCACGACATCGGTTCAATGTGCTTTTAGTATACCTTAGTCCTAGATCTGCTACCTAGGAGGTTTAAGGTATAGTTGGATAACATAGACATGATGTCCGGGTTATTCACCTTCATTGAATGCATGTGTACCCTATTAGTGTTTGTTACATCGTCATGAAGATGACATAAGTACTAGCTATGGTAAAATCATACTAAACTTAGAATGGATTCAAAAGTAGACTGGATTAAAAAACATACTAGCCAGGGTAAAATCATGAATATGACATAAGTACTAGACAATGGTTGTTTCTTGGTTGGTAGCCTATAGAAATTGTGGAGAGAAATGTTGAGGAGTGTGCCTGAGGTCTGAATTGCTGTAGCAAATTTTTGGGAGGCCATGGGACACCAAGGACAGAGCACATCGTAAGATTTGAGATGTCTTGTGCTAGTAGGAGTGTAACAAGGAGCATTCATATACCTCTAGAGCTTGTGAGGTTTGAGAGGAGTGATACTATATTGTTACTCTTGGTTGGCAGCCTAGACCGGCTAGGAGTCGGTGATCGAGCTTATAAGGAGATTGTGAAAGACGATGCCAAGTTTGTACGCAGTTTTGGGTCCCCTTCTCGAAAGAGACGCCAAGAGGGAGCGCTCGAGTCTTAGAGACTGGCTCTTACGAGTGGGTATTGTTCGCTACTGTAAAGATCAAGGACACCGAAAAGAGGTTGAATCGGTGGACTTATAGGATTAAATTTGCTACGAACTTAAACTTTGAGACTTAATCACAACGAAAGCGAATCTATGCAATTCTAATAGGTCAAAACCCTTAACAATACTAGTGATATGATAAGAACAACAAGCAAGCATTAGCACGATAGCCACGAAGAGGAATCAAAGAACAACCTATCACTCTAGTCAAACGGTAAGTAAATGCTGTAAGTAAGGAGAGAGAGATAGAGAGTGCTTAGTGATTTTTTCTGAGGTCTTAAAAGGTAGGCGCCTTCCCTTAATCCTCATTGAATCACTCCCGTCGGAGTCTTGTTTCATCTTATCATTCTCGAAACGATGCTCACAAAGGTACGCTTCACTCTCGGAGTGAAAACATCGATAGCCCGGCTGTCGCACACAATACTCAAGCGCTAGAGCAAGCCTCTAAGGCTCGAGCGCTCCTTCTTGGTGTTCCTTTCGAGCGAGGGACTCAAAACCGCATATAAACTTGGTGTTGACTTTTGCAATCTCTTTAAAAGCTCGAACACCGACTCTTAGCCACTTTAGGCTGGTCAAACCAAGAGTAATAGGCAAAGATCACTCCTCTCAAGCCCCACAAGCTCTATAAGTGTATGAATGCTCCCTATCACTATCCTACTAGCACCAAAGATATCAAATCTTATCTTGTGCTTTCATGGTGATGTCTCTTGGCCTCTCACAAGTTTTCACAAATAGTTTAGATCTCAGGCACACGCGAGAACGTCCCTCTCCAAGTTTTAAATAGGCTTCAAGCACAGAAACAACATTGAAACGTGGTGTCATAAAGCTGATTGCTTTATCCAATCACCGGACTGTCCAGTGACTCTATCCTCTAGCTGGCCAGAGAAACACCCTTTCTAGAATCTTTTCCATATAACATTGGACTGTCCAGTGCATACATTCACCGAACTTCCTGGTAACTTTCACTTTTGGACTCCTAGAGATATCTTCTCTTGACTTCGGCTTCTGGCTCACTAGACTGTATGGTCATTGCACCAACGAACTTTCTGGTGACTGATCCATCTCGACTCCAAAGAGGTCCTCTCTCTGGACTGGCTTCTCCAGGGCTCACCGGACTGTTCGATGACTGCAATTTCAGCTGGACTTGAACTTTGGTGTTTGACTTCGCTTCCTCTACCATCTTCAGTGCTTTATGAGGTATCTAAGAAGCATTCACACCCTCTAATACTTGTATGATAGAAGACAAATGACCCTACCCCCTTAATAGTACCGGTAGTTCTATAGACTCTAGCTAATCCTTAGCTTTGGTCTTTTGACGCCCGAAAACTTCTCTTTTTGGGATCGTCCTTGTCATCCATCGAGGAAGTCCACCATATTGTTATAGAATTAGCGGGGTGGAACCTACAATCACAACTATTACCTATGGTGTTTATTCAATTACCAAAATCCATTCGTACCTTTTAGGAACTTGAAAGGTTATGAAGCTAGCAGCTACAGCCGAGGATGTTGGTGACTTCACTCTTGGAGTGAAGCGTACCCTATAGAGTATGGTTTCGAGAATGGCTAGAGGGACCAAGTCTCTAATGAGAGTGGTCCAATGAGTATTAAAGGAAGGTGCCAACATGCCAAGACCTCAGGAAAAATTTACTTACCGTTGAGTAGTGTGATAGGTTATTCTTTTTATTACTCTTGGTAGCTATCGTGCTAGTGTTTATTGCTTGTCTTTCATTGATCACTAGTTCAAAATAATAGGGGTCTTGGCTAACCATTTATGCATGACTCGAAGTGTGGGGTTATGAATGTCATTGTTGCATGGCTTTGAAACATCATCTCTAGTAGTTATCTCAGGCCAAAATGCATTCCTATTGAATTCCTTAGTAGCAAGATCAAGGTCTATGATACATTTGGGACTAAAATCGAGGAGTCCATTTAGATCTCCCCATAGAACATTATAGTTCGTCCCGATGAGTCATAAGGAGATCCTGTCACCGTGCTTCGCAAGTGTGCAAAGGAATTGGATGGTTAGAGGGTGTGAGCCCACTTCATCCACTGGCACAAACTTAGACCATCCTATTACTTTCCAAATTAAACTGAAGTCAGTGTCTATACCTATCTTCCATAGTAATTCCAGATCGTACGCACGTGTAGGAGCGTAGAAACGGCCCTTGTTGATGTTTTAGGCTTCATGTTCATGGTTGCTGACGAGGTCGAGGTCGTTGCAGGTGAAGAGCGTGGCGAGGTCACCTTCCATGGCCGGAGATGGTGGAGTGTCGAAGGCTTTGCTCGAGCTCACTTCCGTTGCTACTCGAATGGAGCACCCTCTTGAGACGGTTCATCCTTGCACAAGGGGTTAGTACGATGAGCACTTGGGTGAAAAGAGTGGCTCTTGAGTAGATGGCCACCCAAGTGTGAGTTTCTCTTCTGAACCCAAAGTGTGGAGAGTGTGTGAGCTCAAATGAGAGGACGTGAGAGTGAGTGAAGAGCCTCAGCCTCACCCCTATATTTATAGGGGTCTGTCGTTACTTGCATGCAATGACTCTTTAGCAACTGACACAGTGAATATTCCACCATTAGATGTGGTAACAAAAGACTGGGCACCAACCGCCACAAGCCAAGGTCAGGTCGGCCTGGCAGAAGAGCCGTTAGCCCTCTTCCTCGGCCAGAGCCTTCCAATAGGCCAGCAGGCCCCATTTATAGTGGTAAATACAGGAAATAAAATTCTAAGGTCCAGGATTGGATTTTTAATGAGAAATCTTCATGCA
Source organism: Zoysia matrella (assembly GCA_001602295.1). NCBI lineage: Eukaryota > Viridiplantae > Streptophyta > Magnoliopsida > Poales > Poaceae > Zoysia > Zoysia matrella. The sequence continues at coordinate 23,175 of BCLG01000965.1, read as the reverse complement.
ATAATTGTAGGAATGTAAGGCCCTGTTTGGGGGAGCTGCCGCTTCTGTGCTTTCCCCAAAATCGACATTTTGGAGAAACAAATCTTGCTTCTGCCCAAAGACGAGTTTCACAAAAGTGAAATTATCTTATTTGGCGTTTTCTTACTTTTATGGTCAACTTTGGTGATGACGAAGAACGCATGGGTGGGAACTAACCTCGATCCAGGTTGGGCTAGCAGCAGTTGATGAAGGTGAGCTCAAGGCTCAAGCTCGCAGCCATCAATGAGTGGGGTTCGAGGCGGCAAGAACACATCTAGATCTGGATAGCCATCTCCTTGGTGCCCATGGGCACAGCGATGACGAGCTCCTCGGATGCTATTGCGGACTCCTCGGATAGCAACAGCTAGCTCCTTGGAGGCATGTTGGGGGCAAGCTTCATCTCTCGTGTTGTCAGACCTTGATGAGGCTGCATCTCAGAGGGAACTCAAATGCAGTGGTGGATGGGGACGCGTGTGGGGAAAGAGGGCCGAGCAAGCTAAAAGGATCGAGGACATCAAGAAAAAGGGTTAAATTGGTGGACTTATGAAACTCGATTTCACTACAACATTAAACTATGAGACTATTACAAGCGAAAACAACCTAATCAATTTTAATAGTGCAAGACCCCTAACAATGCTAGTAAGATGAAATAACAACAAGTAAGCACTAGCACAATAGTCACCAAAAGAGATCATAAAGTAATCTATACTCAATGAGTAAGAAATACAAAAAGTAAAGAGAGTCAAGAAAATACTCAGTGATTTTTTCTGAGGTCTCAGAAGATTGGCGCCTTCCTCTAATCCTTGTTGGACTTTTCCCGCTGGTCTCTCCCACCATTCTGGTGCTCTCTAGGGTACGCTTTCACTCGCAGAGTGAAGTCACCAGCGCTCTCGGCTGTAGCCAATAATACCCACTCGCAAGAGAAAGCCTTCAAGGCTCGGGTGCTCCCCTTTCGAGCGGGGGACTCAAAATCACATACAAACTTAGTGTCGTCTTTCACAATCTTCTCGGAAGCTTGAACACCGACTCTTAGTTGATCTAGGCTAAAAAAAAGAGTAACAAACCAAGATCACACCTCTCAAAGCCTCACAAGCTCTAGAAGTGTATGAATGCTCTTACTACTCTCCTACTAGTACAAAAGATCTCTAATCTTGAGTTGTGCTCTCTCTTTGGTGTCTTTTGACCTCTCACAAGTTTGCTCAAGCAATTAAGCTCTCAGACACACTGGAAAACGTCCCTCTCCATGGTTTAAATAGCCTTCAAGCTCAAAAACAACTATTAAAATGTGATATCATAAAGTTGTATGCTTTATCTAGTCACTAGACTATCCGGTGACTCATCACACTAGACTGTCCGGTGTACCACTAAACTTTCCGGTGACTTCATATATTTGCAGACCAGAAAAACACTCTCTAGAATCCATTCCATATGACACCAGATTGTCCAGCGACTATCACTTTTGGACTTCCAGAAACAACCCTTCTGGACTTCATCTTTAGGGACATCAACTGTCTGGTGACTTCTTCACCTTGGCTCCAGAAAGACCTCATTTGGACTCAACCTCTTGACTCACTAGGCTGTCTGGTAATTGCTTTTGAAGCTCAAGTTGAGTCTTCGTCTTTGATCTTGACTTTGGGTTTATGCACTTTGCTTCTTTTGCCATCTTAAGTGCATTATGAGACAACTAAGAGCATTCATACATCTTAACACTTTGTATTACATGAGAGAAATAACTTGACCCACCTTAATAATACCGGTGATCCTATGGACTCTCTAGCTAGTCTTTAAATTTGATCCTCCAACGATGAAGCACAGAACTATGAAAACTCATGAGGGTTCTCTGCTGCACTAATGTCCCCCCTCCCAGCTGCTAATCCCTTGACTGGGTCATGTTCCTTTGGCAAGAGAAAGAGTCCAAATAAGACAAGGCAATACTATTTAAATATGCTTCTGTTGTGTCTCATTTGATGTTAAGAGACAAAAGAGTACATAAGATATCTTAGGGACAAAATATTTGAGACAAGACCAGTGCATAAGTAATGAGGACATCACTCCTTTAGATGCACACAAGACTTCTCAAATTAGTATTTATGAAACTCACACACGACATTTGAAATTAAAGGTGAGCCCGTTCCTAAACACATGTCTTCTTTTCTTTGAGAATAGATTGCTACCTAATGGCTTTATTATAATTAGAAACATTGTAGAGGGTGAAGGAAAGCATGAAGAAGGTCTTGTAGATGATCAAGATCAGCAAGGCATGTTTAGCCCTGAAGGAGATCCAATCCAACTCAAGTTGGAGCCTGAGTCGGACTCCAAGAGTAGCCTGCACTAAAACGGATGCCTCGGTCGCATATAAGCTTCGTTTTAGACGTTCTAGATATGAATAGAAAACTAATGAGATAATATTTCTAATGTATCTAATTTCATGCAAAAATACTTCCTAAAACTTTGGGAATCACTGAAAAAATATGACATCCAAAATATGTTAGGGTACTGTGACACCATCTTTTGACCGTTAGGTCGTGTATCTTTCTTAGGTCCATTAGTATTAGAGTTTTCCCCATAAGGACATCCTAAACTCTATATAAACAGTAGCCAAATCATTAGAGATAGGTTTTGATTATTTTTTATCTTTGATCAAACAGTTTCGTCATTTGACAGTTTGTTGATTTCTAACTTCGTGAGTTTAATTCAGATTTTGCAATTGAGTTGCATTCTTCGTTGTTCTTGCTTGTGTTCTTTGATTCACAGGCTGAGATTAGCTTTTTTGACGAGGTCAATCATGTGTGCAAGGAAGATAAACAGAGAAGTGGTGCTGCAATTGCGAGGTTCGAATTATGTTGATTTGACGCCGGATGGATTGTGTGTCGCTTATCCATCAAATCGAGAGTTACCATGGCCTAACGAAAGATCAAAAACCTCATACACATCAAGTAGTAATTAGAGATTCAGATATACTGTCAGGTTCATATCTATCATTATCGATTTTGCATTCATCTTATCGTCCACAAAAAAGCCACAATTGAAAACATATAGTAGATCGTTAGGTGTTCCCCTCTAAGCCATGTTTAGCCTTTGCATAATTTTATTTCAGAGTCCATAGTGTTGAGTTTGTGTCTTTAGTTTGTGTTTTGGTTGCTGGATTTGGAAATCTTTTTACATCCAGTTATTTTCCATCATCGTTCATCGCTTGCACCATTCAATATGTTATCGTGTCACATCTTTTATTTGTTTCTATTGCATAAAAAAAAGTTCTCACCTACACATCCCTTGTTTCAATCACTAACAGATCCATCGCATCCAAGTTACCCATCCATAAGCTTCTGCCACAAAATCATCTACAAATTTCGCACGCAATTTGGAATCCGAATCTGTTTTAAGCCTTTCAAAGAAATCTGATACGGAGATCTATCATTAAAATAGTCATAACTTTTATTTCTAAACTCCAAACTACACATATAATTATTTTTTGGATATCTACAAAAAATTTATCAACCTTTATCGGCCCTAGATTCAATTATTTCTGTTTGGGAGTTTCTGTTTTCGTGATCCGAAGTTTTAGAACAGATTTAACCGAAATTCAAGATTTTCTCTAGGCCACATCTTTCATTATATTGATATGAAATTTGGTCATCTACCATATTTTGTGCTTCTGGTTCAAATAAAAATATCATAAAAATAAAATAAAAATAAAAATTTTGAAGATCTAAAAGCCGAGAATTAACCTTTGCTGATTTTTCAAATGCTGATGCTGATTTCTAGAGCCTTATCGTTTGTGTTGTTGCTGTCCTTTGATATTCTCATTCATATTCTTGTAATATCTGGATTTCTTATAAGATTGGGTCAGCAATTAGAATTATATACTTAAAAAATGTATTCAGCATTACTATCTGTTATAAAATTGTGTTCTACTAATTATATTTCAGTCAAGCTTCACATATCCACCTCAGATCAGCACTGCATTTGACCGTGCAATTGTGAAATTATGACTCCGTAGTTTCTCATGCCACTGGTTGCGTCATCCTTTGCTTTGCTTTGGTAAAAATCTTGCAAGAGTTTGGTAAGGGTTTCTTTTTGAGAAATTTTCACCACCCATCTCACTGTAGTTGCAGGAATAATATTTTGTGTTGTCCATGTGCTATTTTTCTAACCATGACAGGAAGAAAAGAAGGTGAATACAATGTGAACAGTGCTTTGCAAAGAGTCCTTAATAATATCGATGAAAACTTTAAAAAATGCAATGAGTTTGTAGATAATTTGTTGACAAGCCTTGAGAGATGTAATCCACCTCAAAGAGATGTTGCACATGATCAAAAGACGCATGAGGTTCATACCATTGCTACATCATCTCTTTTCATGAATAATTATATTCTTTCATCTCTTTCTTTATATGATGGTTTAAATTCTATTAAATATATTGCTTGGGAAAAAGAGATGAATAATCTATTTAGACAATGCCGTATGTGTGAAAGGAAAAAGCTTTTGAATGTTGCTAGTGCATTAGTTGATAGTGTTTTAACTTGGTTGCAATGTTTATGTATAACTAAAAATTATCATTGAATATGAAGTGATGCTAAAATTTTAATGAGAGAAACTATTGTTGATACATCTTCTGAACCTATGTCTAGTTGCAATGTACACTCTTTGGAGGAGAAGCTTTCTACTGTACCTCTTATTACACTTAACATTTTGCAAGAAAGTGAGATCAAACAAGAAGATGAAAGTGATATACAGA
>BCLG01000964.1:135126-147584 GCA_001602295.1 Zoysia matrella | reverse complement strand
GTGGGAGGTGGCACGTTCTATTCTAGCTTTGCTAGGATATTCAAAAGGCTTATACAGCAATGTGGAGCACCAGTAATGTCTTCTCTGGAGATTGCACTGGAAGAATTCCTGAATTCAAAAGAGAGATCAAAGCAATGTGTAGCTGCTGAAGCCTTTGCAGGGATGCTTCACTCTGATATCACTGAGAATTTGGAGATTGAAAACGGCTGGTTGATGAATCAACTGCAAAAGATTATTTTAGCACCATCTGTGGAATCAGTTCCTGAATGGGCAGCTTGTATTCGGTATGCTGTTACAGGAAAAGAAAGATCTGGAACTCGTGCTCCTGTTCTCAGACAAAAAGTATTAGAGTGTTTATGCAGCTCTGTTCCTCAAACCATGGCGACTAGCGTACTTGCCAAGAGATATTCATTTTTGTCTGTTGCTCTGACAGAAATTTTTCCACCTAAAATGTCCCAAGCGGAGGAGCAATACCATCTTAAAGTCCTTGGTGAACTACTTGACAACATGAGTCACTCTTCTGCACAGGTAATGCTTAATTGTCCAGTCTAGGGGCATGTTTGTGTTACCGATTGGTTTATTTACATTCTTTATTTTGATCTTTTGAGATGATTGTAACGACCGGGATTTCTTTTACCTTTCGATAAGCCCTGATCCTCCGTGACCTTGCTAATCCCAGGAGTTTGGCAAGCACGACATCACAAACGATCAATCAAGAAACCATAACAGAAATATTAAACAAGAAACAAGAATAGAAAATAGCAAGTCAAAGCAAATTATTAGAAAATCCTCCAAAGGGGTCCATCGGCACGCAGGCCGGAAATATCTCAGAGCAGATAGATCACTATCGAGAATCCAACAAGAGCGACAGCGAAAGCATCAACATGGCAGCAGTAGTGAACCTCCTCCACACAGGCTAGCTTGAGCGCAGGAGCGGACTTCACGGTTCGTCGGAGACGTAGTCGAAGTCGAAGCTAAGAGTATCCTCTGAAAACAACAAATTAAAAAGCCTTGAGTACGAATACTCAGCAAACCGCGTACTACCTAACAACAATGTATGCATGCAAATGGTTTTAAAGGTAAAGGCATGGCTCAAGTGCTAAATGCAAGTTTAAAACATTTTATCTTATTTTAAAGATGCAAGAAAGCTTTATTTTAAACTGTCAAATTTTTATTATCTTGCCCCGCAGGGATCTCCGTTATCTCGGACGGGGGTTCATTTTAAATGCCGGTGTAATCTCCACACTCGGCCACAGCTCTAAGGCCGGAGTCCAAAACATTTTAAAATAGGAGAGGAGGAAGAAAAACAAAACTACTCAACGAAGAGCACAACTCAGGGGGTGTCCTTCCAAAAAGACGTGGCAATACGCATCGACTAAAACTCTGCAGAGGTTATGCACTTGGATCCACGAGAAGCGTCATCGAGAACTACTGTCGTAGTCCCGACGAACACACAAGACTCGTGCACAAGTTTTAACTGGCGTCGTCCGTCCTTCAAGATAGGGATCCCAAATGCCTGCACAATCGGTTACTAGAGCTGTGAGGAGCCTACCACTGATCAGGTGGGGTATCTCGATCTTATATGAGAGTCATAGCTCTTCACCACACTAACACAACACCGCCAACCCACGGGTAAACAACCAGCCTCGGCAAGCTTCAAGGTCAATCCAATTGCCCATACAGGGTAACGTGGTGTGCATGGTTGTCAACTGAGCGTACAAAGCTCGAAGGACTCGATCCTTAATTGCCGGGGCAGACACTATTTTCAAACTCAACACCAACAACAAGTCTCACGGAATGATCCCAGCCCGAATCTTTTCGTTGTATCCGCAACAGGTATGCCCACAGGGACTTACTAAAAGTCCCTCAGCTCCTCATACTCCATCCTGTCTCCGCTAAATAATTATGTATAGTTATTTGCAAAACTCACACATTTGAAGCACAGTTCAAAATCATTTAACACAAATTCTATTTTTATAGTGATAGGTGTGAGATAAAAAATAAATGCGACTAAGCATGGCTAAGCATAAAAATAAAATAATTATTCTAAAGCAATTCTAGGGCTTATATTTGTGGAACAGTAAATATGCACGGCTTAGGAATGTTGCTAGCATATTTTAAAATAGTTGACATGTAAATTAGGGTTGCAAACAAAACATGCAGTTTAAAATACTGGGTACAAAGTGATCAAGGAACGCGGCTTGCCTGGCAACTCGAGATCGAAGTCGGGATCCGGGTCGTCGAACTGAGCGGGCTCGCGAAACTCCTCTAGAACACCAGCTAAACACAGCACGAACAGGAGTTAGACACTAGGTACGCGACAATTAAAACCGGAAATTAAATCTAAATTGAAACTACTAGGCTAAACGTTTCCAAAACAGACCCCGAACGGTTCTATATGAAGATCTCAACGAAACAGATTTATTGAGACTTTCTAGAGAAACTTTGAAGATTAAATGAAATTCCCACGGACTTCCGAAGATTAACCATGCAAAAACAATTCCAAGCAAAAAGGAATTCCTAAGCTTCAACTGAAACCCGTGAGCAGCAGGCAGCCTCTGAACCAAGCACCACCGAGGACCTCACACACTGAAAGTGCTACCTGGCGCAAGACCAACTTGATAGAACTCACTGACACCGGGCCTAGCAACCTCTTGATTCCTCAACAGCCCGCTGGTCAGACACACAACACTCTGCCTCCTAGCACAACACCGAGCTCCTGCAACTGATCGAATCGATTGACAGCCTGGGGCACTGCTACCTCTTTCTCTCTCTCTCCTAGCGGTCCCACTAGCCAGCAGCTTCTTCCTCAATGGATCGAAGCACCCACAGCAGCAGTTCAACGGATAAACTCCTACCTGCGCGACTCGAAACCTGCGATACTTGAGAAACGGCGCACTGGTCTGACCCTCGACGTCGACCCGACTACACGCACCTGCATCTAGGCTACGAAGCTATTCTAACTCGCGGAAGACAAAAAGGAAACGGAGGTCTGAATGCTCACCGCAGCTTGAACTGACGAAGCCTGGTGACTGCGGACAGCGAAGCGGACGAGGCAGGGCGACCGGGACGAAGCAGCGAGGTCGACGAACGGAGGACGAGCAGATCGACGAACGGAACGAAGCGGAGCCGACGTAGCCCGACGAACTGGACGGGGACGAGGCTGGCGGTGACGCGTGATCGGCGGGAGCAGGCGACGGCGACTCGACTTCGGCTCGGGAGCGGCGACGGTGACGCGCAGAGGGGAGCGGTTGAAGATTTTCTGGAGAATGAGGAGGGGAATGGAGAGGATAAGAATGAGAGAGATATTTATAGAGAGGATTAGATAGGGTTGAGGGTAGGAGAGGATAATATTGAGAGAAAAATAATTAGGGAAGTTATTTAATCTGAAATTTTTGAAAAAAAATAATATTAGCCCCAACGAAAAATACGCGGACTAAATTATTTCGGCACCGAAACAATTTAGGAAGAAAGATTTCGAATTAGACGGAACGAAATTTGGAACAATTGATTTTTGATCAGAACGAAAATTGGGGTAATTCGCCGCTTTATTAATTCGAAATTTTCGGGATGTTACAATGATAATACTTCATATTTGAAGACATCCGCTTGAACTCTCTAGCAAAACAGATTCCATTCTTTCCTATTATAAAGTGTGTCCCACAATTCAGTCCTCCACTAGGTTTTGTGGCCCGACCATGTTCAGGTCAGTTGGGTCCCTAGTGAATTAGTCTATTCTCTCCTTGCTTAGTTCCCATAAAGTGGATCAAGCCTATGTCATCCTTTCTAAGTTCTAATAAACTGGTATGGCTTATTTACTTGTCATGTGTCCATGATACAATGCAGGCTACTAGAGAGGTAAGACAAAACTTCTTTACATGATGCACATAAAGGAGCTTTCACCGCTGTTCCGTATAATATTTTTTTCTCGAATGCGCAGAACTGTGCATCATTATTTTAAGAAGAAAGAAACAAGATCCATAAAGGATCAGTACAAAAATAAAACTATCTGGCTAAACATGTAAATAAACAAAGACTCCACTATTCAAGTGTGGAATTAGTGGAGTCTTTGTTTATTTACATGTTTAGCCAGATAGTTTTATTTTGTTTGATCGTAAATACATGCTTTGTAAAGCTGATTCTTTCCCCTCTTTTTGGGTTGGAAATTGAGTAGGAACAGGTCAGATTCAGATTTGTATCTTGAAGCTGGTGAAAACTAGAGGATGCATGTTTGCAGAAGACAACTTAGTGTAACTATCTTGTTAATGCCCAAAATTAGAGTTAGACATTTCTAATTATTTTGGTGCAGTAGTAAAGCTGTTGCCTTGTGACCATGAGGTCATGGCTTCGAATCGTGGAAATAGCCTCTTATAAAAATTCAGGAAAAGGCTGTGTAAAAGACCCAAAGTGGTCGGACCCTTACTTGGACCTTGTGCAAGCGGGAGCTATGTGCACTGGGCTGCCCCTTTTTTGTTCGTTTCTTCTTGAATAATTAAGCTAGGCAGAAGGCTTTTAATGATTCCTCAGAGCTTGTGCAGAATAAATTTAACTCTTTATACTCTGCTATAGTTTCAGTTTCTTTATATATTAAGCATGGGCAAGTAAATGATTTTAAATGGAACCTATATTTGTAAGGAAATAACTGTTTTAGGATCTGCCATAATTTCATTTCCTTTTCTATGTTATGAGTTCAGGTAAGAGAAACAATCGGTGTCGCCATGTGCGTTGCATGTTCAAATATGAGACTATTTGGGTCATCTGGCTCTAGAGGTGATCCAGAAGATGTTTCTGGGGATGTTAGCATGATTGAAGAAGGTGGAAGTGAATATTGGTACAAACGTTTGACAGATGGAGCTAATGAATTATCTATCAGTATACAAAATAGTAGTCAATCTAAGCAGCTTGAGTCGGCTAATGACACCGTGGTGGACCATAGAGAACAGGCTGATGCTAAAAGGATGGAAACGGTGCTTTTTATGTCTTTTTACCAAGTTTATTAAGGTTCCACTATTTCTTCATTTGAGCTTATGGTTTCTTGTTTTATTTCTTTGTAGATTTTTCATTTCATGATCGCATCCCTTAAATCTGGGAGAGCTTCTGTCCTACTTGACATAATTATTGGGTTTGTGTACCCAGTCCTGTCATTACAGGTAAACATTCTCGTTATTTTGCCATGAACTGTTTAAAAGAGAGTTTCTTTTTGCTTTCTCAGTTGTTTCTTCACAATATCATCACTTTTGGTTTTGCTCCTAATTAAATCAAGAATGTTGTAGCCTTGAAGGCGAAAAAAACTCTTTTTCATTCCTTATTAAATCCTTGAATGCATCATAATAGTGATTTTTCTCTTGAGGCAGTTTGATCTATAGTTTGATGATTACTAAAGTTGATTCTGGCTAGTGCAATTACAAAATTTTTCTCTCTTTCTTTTTGAAATATAACTTATTCGCCCTTTTTGCTGGAAGAGCATGTGAACCTTTTTTTGTACTGTTAACAACTCCTTGCACTAACATCAGTTATGGGCCATTTTTCTTATTTGCAGGAAACATCAAACAAGGATTTGTCGTTGCTGGCTAAGTCAGCCTTTGAGTTGCTGAAGTGGAGGATTCTGCGTCGTCCTTTCCTTGAAACTGCTGTTGCAGCTATTCTTTCTTCAGTTAACGATCCTAACTGGCGGACCAGATCTGCATTATTATCTTATCTCAGGACCTTCACATACAGGTTCAATTATTCATACTTTGTTCCCAATGCACCCCTTTTTTTAATCTGTACCATGTAAAAAAAAAACAGAGGGCACGTTCAGATGAGCTTTCTGCTGCTGCTGTGGCTGCAGCCACTGTGTTCACACTACAGTAAAAAGATGTTGGATGGCTGCTACTGCAGCCAGCTCATCCGAGCAGAGCCGGAGTTGGTGGTAATGATTTGGCTGCCATCACGACCTTTCTGCTCAGGACTCCTCTAGTTATCCACAACTGTCAGTGTTATGGTCTTATTGATGCACAGTGTTTGATGTATTATTACTAATTTGGTTATTGATTCTTTCCATATGCTTGGCCTCACTCTGGCAGTTCGGGTGTACCCGAATTTTCAGGTCGGGTAATTTGGTCTTTTAAAATTTCAGGTTTTCAAAAATGATACTTGAATTTCACCTGAGAAAAAGAATAAACCCAACAATTCGGGTACCCGATATTTCGGGTTCAGGCTCGGGTAAACCAGAATTTACACTGTCACATTAAATTGTAGTTATAATTGGTGTCATCTGATACTGTATGTTTTTGTACATGATTTGTGACATGAGCATAGCTGGCTTGGGATGTGGATAACTAGATCTAGAATTCGACCAATAATAATGAGTTATACTAGGTTAAAAGAGGTCCAATTTCTGATTATTTGGGTATTTTGAGTTGTCCGGGTACCGGAGGTACAGACCCGATTAGGCCCGAAATTAATTAGGGTTTCAGATTTCGGGATTTTCGGGTCGGGCTCGGGTTTTGTGCCCAGAGTGAACTTGGCCCCCCCCTATGTGAATGCTGTGCTACTATTTGCTTTGTTGTGGGTTATGGCAATGCATTGGCCAGATATGTGGCTAATCAATATGGTTTTGATCTGCAGTGAATGCTTCTTTCCGTATTTGATTTGATGCTGAGTGGGAAAGGACTAGTTTAGCGGTGCACTGTGAATGCAAAACACCTGTCACTGTTACAGTGCACTGTTTCCTGTTTCCTCTATAGTATTGTGCCTATGACTTTGAGCCTTCACTGTTAACAGAAACATTCCTGATCGTGTAGTTAGAGATTCACAATATTTCAACTGCAGTGTTTGTGATAATGTCTATTCATTTGTCATGAGCCTCTTTCTCCTAGTAATCATTGACCTAATGGAAAGTGACTTCACTAATTGATTTTTCTCACAGGCACACATTCATTCTTTCTGGCCCAGAAAAAGCTCAAATTTGGCAAACAATAGAGAAGCTACTTGTGGATAACCAAGTGGAGGAAAGTATTTATGTTTATTTGTCTTTTTTTTTTTTTGCTTTCTGTGTTTCCTATGCAAGGAAACATGCGCAGTCACTGTGTGCTAGGTAAAAAAAGATAAGATAAAAATCTGGAAAATGAATAACACTGTTTATTCACATACTGTATGTTGTTTATCTAAAGGCTCTGAGAGAAGACGTGCTATAAAATGTCCTGAAGTCTGATTCTTCTATATTCAGGTTAGGGAGCATGCTGCTGGTGTACTTGCAAGCTTAATGAAGGGTGCAGACAAAGATCTGTCAAAAGACTTCCGAGAGAGGTCATATGCACAAGCCCAGCGTATCATCAATGCAAGGAGAAGGTTACTATCTTTGACTCTAATATTGCAATGATGCCGTGACACTTTTCTTTTTGATTTTTTAACAGACATTAACTATATTTTGGTTACAGAAATTCAAAGTCAGGTCACTCTGTTGCTACCATCCACGGTGCAGTCCTTGCTTTGACAGCATCAGTCCTTTCTGTTCCATATGACATGCCTAGGTATTGTTGCCTTATCATTACTCCTTGAGAAGGAAAAAATAGTTTGGGTGACACAAGCCTCGCAATGGCACCTGTACTGTAATTTTGTTTGTCAACCCACAATGTTCGGTCTTGACGGGGTGCGCCACATTTCCTGATCTTGCAGCTGGCTTCCTGCGCACGTTACGCTGCTCGCTTCCTTCATCAGTGAGCCTTCTCCCGTAAGATCAACCGTCACAAAGGCCGTGGCAGAGTTTAAACGGACACATGCTGATACATGGAGCATCCAAAAAGAGGCCTTCACAGAAGACCAACTGGAGGCAAGCTCTGAACTAAACCTGCACAATGCACTCTCTATTGAAACGTAATTGCCGCACAAGTCGATGTTGTATTTGACATTGTTGCTCTGTTTTACAAATGCAGGTGCTCCGTGATACATCCTCCTCTTCGTCATACTTTGCTTAGATTAAAACTTTCAAAGACCTCAGAATTTTTTCTGGTTTGGTCGAATTTCAATGTCGCTTGTGTAGTTGTTTGGTATCGTCGTTTGTAGAAAACAAACTAGCTACAGGATCCTGTGATTCCGCTGTCAGAGGAAGCAAAGCAGTTGAAACGTTCTGAGCTTGCCTTGGGGTTCCTTTTTGACCAAGTGCCTTGGAGTTTCCTTGTGCGTGTGAAGAAAGTATAATGGCATCGAATGCATTTCGTTACTGATGCTTTGGTTGCCATCTGATAGACGATGCCTCCATGTTCAGAAAAATCAGATAGAGATTACTACGGTCGAAGCTACATTGAGCCACCCGACTAAGGAGGTTTCAGTGCCAAGCACCTCATTTCACCTTGTACACAGCATCTAATATTATTCATGTGCACTCAATGGCACTAAGGTCCTTGCAACGCTAGCTTCGCCACCTGTACTGCTTCGCTTCAGCAGCAAGCTGACAGGTACACTAACTATGTGGTTGACAACCTGGATCTTGTTGGTTCATAACGTATTGTCAGTAGTGACTGTGACCACCTCCATATAGTTACTCAGCCATCAGTCTAAAAAACCTAGCTGTCGCCTTAATTTACGCCTGAAAGCATCACACGGCCTACGCTAGAGCACTGGGTGGCATTGCAAGGCAGAGCCTAATGGGCCGTGGGCCTCTTGTTGATCTTTTATTAGGGCATGCTCGGATTAGCTTGCTGCTGCAGCCGACCAAGCAGCCGGTCACTGTATTCTGTAGCGAGCGCTCTGCTCACTCGCAGCCGCAACGTCAGTAGATGGAGGAAACCATCCGTCATAAAACAAGCAAACATAACAGATCCGATCAAAACCGCCTGGCCGCCAAGTACGCGCTCCGTGCTTTCCTTCCTTCCTTCCTTATGAGGCATATGAGGAAGGAAGGGCACCCGTTGGTCCTACTCCTACTCCTAATTCTACGGAAGCCCCTCACCGCCAGCTGCTAGCTGCACTGCAGAGCCGGCCGGCTGACCGGACTACCGGAGACGCACGCGCCAGCACCGATCGAATCCGGAGGAGATCATGCCTGATTATGCCGAGCCGCAGCAGTGCAGACGAGATCATCGACGGCGCGAGCTCCGATCCGATCCACGGCGAGGAGCTCGCTGCTGCCGACGACAGATCGCTTTCTTCGAAGAAGCTGAAGCTGTCGCGTGGCGCGGATGATGACGCCGGATCACCGGCTCCCACGTCCTCGTCGCATACCCACCACGTCGTCGATGGGTGTTCAGGCCCGCGCAGCCGACGAGACCCCCAGCTAACCCTGCTCGAGATGATGTGCGCGTGCATCTTGCCCCTGCTCCGGTACAGAGTCGACGGCCGGGCAGCGCAGCGCCGAGCGCCGCCGTCGCAGCGTCGTCGTTCCGTCGGTAGCGAGGGAACGCTCGATGCGGCCGACGAACAGATTTCTGATGTTCGACTCGACCAGCGATGTAGCAGCAGCCGAAGCCAAAACTTCACAAGACCAGAATCCTCCTGGAACCGGCGGAAGCTTGCGGCGAAGGAGACCCGTTCCTCCTACAAGTGCAGGCACTGCGAGGCGGAGTTCCCCTCGCACCAGGCGCTGGGCGGGCACACGTCCAAACGCCACCCGGAGAAGAAGAACCCGGCTCTGAAACCCAAGGGAACGTCGGTGGAGCGTGCGGTTGTTGTTCAAAGCGAGAACGGGAACGTCGGGAAGGAAGATAAACAGAGCGACGAGTCATCGGGTCTGTCGCCGGCGAGCACGCTAGTGCAGGGGGGGACGACCGTGGTTCACCGCCGGTCGCTGATGGCCACCAGCGCCGGCCGGTGAACATTGATCTCAATGTTGAGGCTTCACTAGAGGAGGAACAGAGGGCACGCGAAGCTTTTGCGTGTTCGTAGGACTAGGAGGAATAGTTGGAACAAGAGTTGTGCAAACCGTAGGCCGTACGTAGCCCATGACCTGATGCAAACGTAGTAAGCAGCAGGCCCATGGGCAGGACTGGTAAATTTTCTAATGTGGGCTGGGTTATTAGTTGCGTGTGGGCTGGGCTGCACAGTGAGTATAGGTAGGAAAATCAATTGCTGATCAGTTGCAACTTGCAAGCTCCCACATGTATCCTGCAGCAGCTCGATCGCCAGATCTCAGAAGCTCCTGCAGGACAGGATTCCAGTGGCAGCTGGCAGACAGATCGAGCTGCTGGTTGGCTACTGTAGTCAGCACGCTCCTCGGAGGTGTTGCTGTACAGCACACTTCAATATACTTCGTCCGATTTTAAAATATTGACACCGTTAATTTTTAACATCAATTTTAATTATTTATTTTATTAAAAAATTTATTTAAATATATTAAAGTTTGTTATTATTTACTTTATCACTAGTGGTATTTAAAATAGAACTAATAATTTTATATATTGGAATAATTTTTTTTAATAAGATCAATGACCAATGTTGATATTAGAAATCAATAGTGTCAATAATTTAAAAACAGAGAAAGTATATCTTTATAATGCGTTGTACTTAGGTATGACATGCGTGCACGTCAACTTATCTAACGTGGCGACAACGGCGTCCCAGGGCCGTGCGGGCTGTGCGACCGCACATGGCCTCCAAAATTATTGGCCCTTAAATTTACTAATTATAATAAGTATATATCTATATTTATAATCTTTGTTTTAATAGTTTAATTTAATAAATCTCGTGTATAGTCTATAATAAATACAAATTAGTCTAGTTTTTAATTGTTCTAATTTGTAAGATCTTCTCGATTAAAAATATGAATTGGAAAATCAAAAGTACAAAGTCTCCTTTGAATTCGAGAATTTTTTCATGTTTTCTGCATTTTTCCTTTGAAATTAAATTGATTCTTATAAAATTCATATGAGTTTCCTATTAAATTCCTACGTTTTAAAGGTGCCTTAAGACTCGCTTTGGAACACGACATTTTTATAGGAATTACATAGAAATTTCAGAGGAAAATAGGAAAAATTCTCATATTTTAAAAAAGGTTTAAAATGAAGCAAATAATCAAAAAAATTGACACCAGAGTTTTAGGTCTCATTTATTATTTCGTACCGTACAGGCCTTCAAATTCCCCGAGACGCCCCTGTGGCGACGGTTCACCGTCGTCTGATTTATTTAGTTTTTTTTAATAAAGTGGGATTATATAGAATGTGGAAGCAGGCTTTGGAGTGTTGGGCTCAACATAAATATGGGGATCTTCCGCCCCACGTGAGCATGTGATCCCGGATATATAGCCGTCCAGTAGTGGCCGTTATGGCAGCTCTAAACTCAGGCGATAGTGCGCTGGATGCAGGGGTGACATCCTATGTACTAGTAAATACTAATCACTGTTATGTGGATTCAGCCCATATATTAATGACTGTTAATGCACAACCTTTACTATAGAGGATAGTCACCCGAAGTGCAGATGATTACACAAGTGAAAGCACAAATGGTCTCTTCGATTTGATCCTCTATAATATCCTTCTCTTGCTTGGTTTTTTAGTTTATGTTTTTTTTTATAATTTTGTTGGCTTCAGTTGTTTATATTAGGTTAGTTATAGAAAAGTTTCTTCTCTTCCAACCCTCTGCAATATTCTTCTTTCTTGGTTTTTTAGTTTATGCATGTTTTTTTTTTTTGTAATTTTGTTGGCTTCGGTTGTTTTGGTTAGTTGGCTCTAGTCGGGTTATTGGACTCCCTACGTGCGTTTTGAATTTCAGGTTGAGGATTAAAAATCTTCATGTGCTCTATCCGGTTTAAAAAGAAAATCATTTTAGACAATGTTTTAATCAAACACTGGGAATATAAATTCCAAAGAAGTTTTAACTTGTTAAGTTTAGAAATATAAAAATTATATGATTAGATTTGTCTTGAAAAATACTTTCATAAAAATATAAATATATTATTTTTTAATAAATATTTTTCATAGAAAATAGAAGTCAAAGTTACCTTACCGTGTCATTGTTGAACAATTTTTTTTTTAATTGGAGGGAGTATAACCCATATCATTTAATATCAAAGCACATGTGTAATGTCTGGCTCAGATCATTGGTCACTCAATTAGGCCACGACGTCTTGTGTAAGGTTGGGGCCAAGGTTTTATGTTTTTTTTCGACCTAACTTTTGTGGGTTGTTGGAATCTACAAATCACAGCTGTGTGATACCCTCAAAATTCCAATCAAATAAATAAAACCCTCTAGCAATTTTCTATTTTTTCTACACCTCTTTTATTTTCCTTTTAATAGAAAAATCTCATTAAATGAATATAAACTCAAAAAGGAAAAATTTCAATTCAAAATTTGAATCTTGATAAGCGCTTGAGTGAAATTTTCTTTTTCGGATTTATGGAATTTATTCGAATTTATTTGAAATTAGAGTTGCTTTTAAAAACAAAAGAAAAAAAAGAGACAAATCCCAACGGTTGGGCCGCTTCCGCACCGCGCCACGCCTCGCCTCCCGGCCCCGCGCCCCCGCCCCCAACTCGCGGCCGCGC
>BCLG01000964.1:117718-134302 GCA_001602295.1 Zoysia matrella | reverse complement strand
CGACCGTCCAAAGGTGGACACAGTCCGCTGGACCGCTGGCCCGCGTGTATCTGACCAGTGGGGCCCGAGCCACGCGTCAGCCTCACTACCGAAATTACTATGGCCACCCACTCCAGTGCACACAGAAATTTATTTTTAGCCCATTTTTAGTCCAAATAAATTCCCAAAAATTTCAAGAAAATTCCCAATTTACAAAAAGATTCCTACACCTTACTTTTACCACTATTATCACATGCCACCTCCGTTTATCGAGATCTTTGTACCATTATAACCATAAACTTGAGCCCTACCTTATAAAGCCACTCACCACTCCGAGAACTTTTTATAAAAAAACTTGGTGTTTATTCGATCTTTGTTTTGTGCTTTTTTTCATACAAATTTATTTATTTACTTTCTATTGCTATCTCGTGTAGACGACGAAGCACTCGGAGACGAAGAGACCGACGACTCAGAGTACGAGGAAGAGCTCGAGTACGCTTTCGAAGGCAAGTCCTAACCTCTTGACTATCTTGCTCCTAGTTTTTCGCTATGCACCTATAAAAACCGTATGCTTGCATGATCGTAGCTATATGTTCAAAACTTTATGTAGTTATGAACCAATTTACTATACACATATTTATATTTATGTCAGTAACTTGCTCTTCATAAGTATAAATATCGCCTTGATACTGGATTGTCAATCGAACCTTTTTAACCGTAGGATTCCTGTCATTAAATACTTTAATGTACGGAAAATGCTTTGAACGAGAATGCTTAGGAACACTCATGTGAAGCTATGCTTCATCATTCTATATACATAACCATCATTTATCAAACGAGTTATAAGAGTTTGGAGGAGTGCGTCAAATAAAGTGGGATGAGATTTAGTGAAAATTGGTGATAGGTGTTGGCAAGGGATAATGTTTTTGATCGTAGGCCGGGCTCCTAGAACTGTATGCTGTGTGTAGGCTTCGGACTGATCCACCTGCCGTGGACGAGCGCCGCCCCTGCCATATAAGAACCGGTTCATCGGACCTCAACGTAGTGATTTCGTGCAACCACAGAACCTGTCTGGGCGGGACTCACTCCACCCCTCTTGGTCGTCCACTTTGACCCCTAAGGCGGTCGGGTGGTACACCAGTCGCAGGAACAGACGTGAGATACTCACGGTTCGGTCTTCGGTTACAGCAATAGCCCGCACCATGGGATCGTACTGCCCACCGGTATAGCCCCCTGGTTTTCATAATTAGCTGTCTGTGTGGGGTCTCAAGGAGCAGACGTGGATGATCTAAACCCACGGTCTAGCTACGAGAATGTGCTATCGTGTCATCGGTGGCTGGCAAAGCCTCGAGAGATGACCCCTGTTTGTATCTTAAGGCGGACTTTGTGGACACCTTGGTGTGAGTTGGAGTGAATGTTATGCGACTCTGTTGATCAAGAGGAGCATAGCCTATGGTTACAGTGTACAACCTCTGCAGAGTGTATAATCCATCTAAAATGGCTATTGTCACGGTATTGACACGCTACAGTTTGGACTTACAATGATTAGTCTTGATCACTTCCTTGATGGTGTGAGTGGGTGTAGCTACCGGTGTTTTTGAAAAGTGTCTGGCTGAGATATTGGAGACCCATCTAGTTAAAATTTGAGAACTGGCGGGAATGGTGACTACTCCTCCAGGTCCAACCCTAAAATACGGATAGAGTAGGTACACTTCACTTCCATCCTCGTTTTAAAAACTCATCTGTAGAGAAGTCTGCATAAAAGCGCTTTTCGCAAAAAGGAAAACCTTAGCCCCTCCTTGACAGCCTTGTAAGCATGGATATAGCTAAGTACGGGGTTAGAACTTGCTGCGTATTTTTTTGCTCACCCTTGCTGTTGTCGCTCAGATGAAGAAGAAGACGGTGCCGGCCTCGATGGAGATGAGTAGGATCGTTCTGCGTGCAAGTTTGCCTGTGGTTTTTACTTCATGCCTTTTCCTTTTATGTAATGACTGTGCGAGGATGTCTGGTGCACCTCGCTAGCTTGTAATCTAAGTCTTGGATGTAAGACTCTATTTGGGACAATATATGTAATATTATTGGTATGTGCTATGTATCCACGATGTACGTGCGTACCAACTACTGATCTAGAGATTGGTACGGTGCTCACGAGATATCTCAGAAATGAGGTATGACAAGCTGTCAATTTGAAGTTGCAGGTTTCCAATTGGTACCATAATAAGTACTACTTCCTCTGTCCCATATTACTTGTCATCCTAGTGCCTTCTAAGTTTTCTAATTTACTTGTCATCTTCGCTTCGTAATACAACTTTTTTATTCTCAATGCATAACTATCTCTATCTCTCTACTTCTCAAGTTCAGCATACCTCACCTTTTCCACATCTCTTTAATTCTCATGCCTATTTGTAAAACGATAAGTAAAAATGGACGGAGGGAGTACCATAATAAGATGTAGGTGGTTACAACTAATTTGAGACTATTTTTAGTCCAGGATGTCTAGTTATGTTGCTCTGTGCTATAAGAAGAGCTTAGAAGCATTTTCGTTTTTGCAGCCGGACGATTGTTACCTAGATTGACTGAATAATTGATTTGCCCTGCTAGAGGGAGGGAGTCAGGAGGGTCGGTCCTTTCTAGTGTACCGCCGCCCTTTCCTTACAATGTTGTTGAGCTATACACGGCCGAAATCTCCTGGCTCCTAACTTCCCTAGCTGAAAGGAAATGAACGGATGTATTATCAGAATTAATCCCCAGAACGCTCTTGGTCATAGCCGTTTTCAAAAGGTTCTACTGTAAACTCAAATGCTTATCCAAGCAAAATAAATTACTACGTCCTCGGATCCCTGCTGGCTGTGAAGCACACAGCTGGAGGCGCCTGACACGGGACAGCTATACCCCGTTTGTCTCTATAAGATGCCTCGCAGCTATCAGTCAGCTCACAGACGCAGCTGACATATAGGAGGAGTATTACAAAACCAAAGCAAGCACCAAGTTTTCTCCTTGCCTCAGCTATAGCTTTTCGTCTTGGAACTAATCCGCCCTTTCCTCTCCCTCATCCTCCCTTGACTTGCAGTAGCAACTTGCAACTAGCTGGTGAGCTTTCAAGACATTCCAACGATGTCGACGGCGACCTGCATCGATATCATCCTTGCCATCATTCTCCCACCCTCGGAGTGTTCTTCAAATTCGGCTGCAAAGTAATTAAGTTGATTTACGTGCTTCCAGGCCGGCGAGCTTGCTAATTTTCTGTGGTAATTAAGCTTTTTGCTGAGAGTATTTCATTCGATCTTACAGATTGAGTTGTGGATCTGCCTGCTTCTCACCTTCTTCGGCTACCTTCCTGGCATCATCTACGCAGTCTGGGTCATCACCAAGTCTGAGTCTGTTCTTTCTTATTCATCGCCTTCATGACTACTTCACATATGGCATGTAAATCCTGAGAAATCTGATTATTTTCAGTCAATAACAAATGGAGTATTACTTGTTGTTTCTGATCCAATTTTGCTCGGTTGACGATGATTAAGAACCAGAACTCATCAGCAATCTTCCTTTTGTGTTGCTTGTGGCAGGTTACCTGTGGATCCAGGATATATATCTAAGCCGCTGTGCACAGTGTAATCTCTGTTTGTTTCGATGTAACGTCTGTTTCCCCGCCTTTGGCTGGATGGTGCTGTGTATTGTGTCTTGCTTCTCTCTATGTTTGTACTTCATTAGCTTTGTTGGATTTGTAACGATAGTTTCATACTCATTCATCTGTATGTGGGGTATAGAAGGTACCATGTCTATTGTAATTTCAGGTGTTTTTTTTTTTGAGCAAGATGTAATTTCAGTTACGGATAATACCAGTGCTTATTTATCCCTCCGAGCAACCTTCTTATGGTTGGACTTTTTGTTTGTTTTATCTTCTGTAAATCTGTATGCGTGACAACAAAGATGAGTGTTTTCATATACCAACTGGCGGAAGGATAGGAAATAATTTGGATTCATCGACCAGGCTCGATCTGCATCATTTTGGCACATATGGAAAAGAAATAATTTGGATGCTACAGGAAAATATGAACCTAAAAGTGCGTGTTTAGTGCATATAGTTTACATCTGTTCAAATCTGAAGAGACCAACTTTTATTCAGGGACATAGAGATTGTTTAAAGGCCTATACGTTAACACATGTCATGTCAAGTTTGCCCTGTTTTGTTTTCAAGAAACATGATCAGGCAGTCACAAGAAAGGTAGTAGTATTGTAGTTGGCTGGCATCACCTGATAAAGTTGCACCAAGGGTGCCTCAAACCCATTTAATTGAACTGAGGAAAGCCAAAATTAAGTAGGAACACACAGGTTAACAATACCATATTGATAACTGCATGATGTTCTCTTTGATTAAGATTAATGCTTCTGAGCACCTGATGAAAAATTACTACTTGACAATCTTTCAAATTTCTGACACCTGACGCTTTCGAGGTTAGCCCTAGGTTGTGTGCGAGGCCACTTTCACCAAGAGAACTCCCAAGGGACCCGTGGGATGTCCATCCCTTTGGTCGGCGCCTCCTCCATGGTTTTCACCCACCATCAATTCTCTTATGTAGGGTGGTGTCACGGCTATAGGATTGGAATTTACTGATTCCGTCTGTACACTTTTCTTTATGTTATTATAAGACGCTTATACAGGACAAAATAGGCTCTTATGAAATGTACTACATCCGTTTCAAAATACAAAACATTTTTAGATTTGAATAAGGTCAAACTATTTTAATTTTTACTAATAATATTTAAAAAATTACATAATTTCTAATATAAAAATATATTTTTTATGAAAGCTTATTTTATAATAAATTCAAAAAAAATAATTTTTATATAATAAAACATTATTAATTATATATTATTAATGATCAAAGTGATAAAAGTTTAACTTTGATTAAACTAAAAAAAATACTTATATTTTAAAATGGAGGGAGTAACAGAACTTCCATTAGGTCGGTTCAGACTGGAAGCTCGATCAGAACGTCAGTGCCATGAAAATAAACATATCCATTTGTCTAACGGAAGATCAGGCCAGCCTTCATTCTCTGCTTAGGAGGTGCCTCCAGTTGGCCATCGTTGATTGAGGCCTGGGATTACCCTAATACACAGGGCCGGCCCGGAGGGGAGGGCAACCCGGGCGGTCGCCCAGAGCCCCCGAGTTTGAGGGGTCCCTCAACATATGTATATAGTTTATATAAATTCTATTTTTTTATTGCTTTGATGATTCAATGCAGCTCGAATAAACTCCACATACCACCATACAACCTGTTTTTCTTTTCTCATCCAATGAACTAGATACCGAGTACAAAAATTATCGAGTCTAGAATAGCACTACTGCAATTAGAAGCATAGGTAAAACCTAAAAGCTACATTTCTTACCGTAGTATAACTGTACATA
Organism: Zoysia matrella; assembly: GCA_001602295.1. NCBI lineage: Eukaryota > Viridiplantae > Streptophyta > Magnoliopsida > Poales > Poaceae > Zoysia > Zoysia matrella. Next base: position 128,910 of record BCLG01000964.1, on the reverse strand, counting down.
GTATTAGTATATGATAGAAATGATATTGATTGTTAACAGTATATAGTTGGTCGATAAGAAATAAAGGCCCCAGCTTTTAGCTTCGCCTTGGCTCCTGAAATCTCAGGACTGGCACTGCTAATACAAGGGAAGTTCTGTGTTCTTCAGTTGATTGTTTTTCTATCCTATGCAGTTCTGACACATATGTGGTGTTCTAGATGCTTTGAGTGGATAGCAAATTTTACATTGAGGATCCCCCTGGTTGGATCTATATATATTGGAACTATAAGCCTCTTTTGAAACGTAGAAATTTGATCGAAATTAGTTCAATTTTATAGGGATAACAAAGGATTCGGGAATATTCTCCACAATCCAATGGGGCCTTAGATGCAACATTACCATTGTGCTGTTTTTAGACCGTGACTTTTACGAGGACTCAGGATGGGCGTGGGGTGGGTCGACCCAATGGACATTCGAACCGGCCCACGAATCTATTATACTGGGTCACCGTGCATTAAGTAGTGGGGCATCTGCTCCAGCTCCAATTGATCCGTAGGGTCGCGTGGATCGAACCGCTCGGCGCCGCCGCCGCCAGGAGCCACTTCTCTCTCCTCGTTGTGCTGCTATCCGTCACTGGCTCACTGCGCCGCTCTCCGTTGCCACCACCGTGCCCCTGCTAGCTGCTTCTCCGCTATCAGTATTCAATCTGTTAGCTGCTAGCTGCTTCGCCGCGCAGTCGCCACCACTGCGCCGCTGCGAGCTACTTCTCAGCTCTCAGTGCTTGATATGCTAGCTGCTTCTCCGTGCTAGGAATCGGTGCAACCAGGAGGAGCAAAGTTTTCTTGGATGTCTCTTCCCGCTGTTGCCACTGGTGTAGTGGTGTTTTTTCCCTTCAAAATCAAGCTCAATCGGAGCTTCTTTGTAGAATTAGGCCTTGTGATGATCTGATGGATAACTTTAAACCATGCTTTATTTTCCACAATTTAGTTTATTTTTCTGAGAAAAATATGGATCAACCCACGGTATCCATTAGAACATTGGATTATTTGAAAAATAGAAAATGGTTAACCGTGGTGCCCCGTTACATGCTGCTAGTTTTATGGGCCTGGAGCGGTTCGCTCCAGTGGTGAACCACGCCCATCCTGAACAAGGACAGCTATGCAATTTTTTGTTCAGAGCATGGGCGCTCTTTCCACTCCTCTGCTTCAACTGTTCTATGGATCAACGTGATCTGATATGACCGTTGTCTTCCACTAAGTTTGTTCATGTATTATTTCTTTATAAAAGGGTAGCTCTACTTAGCAGGGTCCGCGGAGAGGCCGACGACTTTAGATCTTCTGCATGCAGTCTTTCTCAGCATTTCTAAGAAGTTGTTTCTATATGGACTTGAATCCATGACATCTTTGTAACAAGGCAACAACTTCACCGCTGCACCAAAGCTCCATTATTTCTCTATCAATTACAATATACTCTCTTCGTCCTATTTTATCTACGCCCTCAGTTTTTAAATTGATGTCGCTGCTGACTTTTACGATCAACTTTGACTATTTGTTTTATTTAAAAAATTAGTTCGAATACATAAACTTTTAAATTGTGATTCAAATAACTCTAATAATAAATCAAATCATAACAAAATATATAAAATTTATCAAATTTTTTTGAATAAACCGAATGGCCAAAGTTAATGGTAGAAATCAAATGGAAACATCAATTTAAAAACGGAGAGAGTATCATTTTAACTTCTTTTATTTGTCTTATTTTAACTTCATTTTCACTTTCCAATACAACTCTCTATTTTTCAATTTCTTGGTCTTTCTCCTCCTCATTTCTCATTTCTAGTACATTCCACATTTTCACCTCAATTTATTTCCATGCTTAGAGCCAAAACGACACTTCAGGATGAAGAGAGTATAAAATAAGTATAAGTACGTTTAGATATAAGTTTCGAAGCAAAGCTTACTGAAAGTTCTAAAAAAGCAATAGTAACATAATGGAGGAAAGTATTTTGTTTACTCCAGCAGATCTACTGTGACGGATGAAAGAGACGGTCTTTTCTCTGATTAACTAATGGGTGACCGAAATGTCAACATCATGTCGCCATAGTGACAATATTAACTAATGGGCGATCGGGTTAACATCTCCATCATTTAACAATTGAAGATGGCTCCCAACCTTGCATCGACAAATGTGCAAACGGGATTGCCCTAGTGGTCCAATGACGAGTAGTAGTTCTGCTACAAAGTGCAATTAATATTGGCATCCCTCGTCTAGGTTCTTTTTGTTGATTTTTTCTGTTGTCTGTAGTTTTGAAGCGTGAGCAATGTTCGTGATGTGTTGAGTTAGATTGGGATGACGACTTTGCATCGGAGAGTTCAAAGTAAATTTACAATTGTGATGTTTGCAGATGGTGAGTTTTCAGAAAATTTTCGTAAAAGGGACACCTGGGGGGGCGCAGTGCTGTGAGTCTATTTTTGATGTACTCCCTCCATTTTTTAGAATGATATCGCTATTGACTTTAAATATCAACTTTAGCTTTTTATTTTATTCAAAAAATTAGTTCAAATGTGTAAATTTTAAGTTGTGAGTCAAATAACTCTAATAATAAATTAAATTATCACAAAATCTATAATATTTATTAATTTTTTTGAATAAAATAAATAGTTAAAGTTGATGTTTGAAGTCAACAACGGTATCAACTTAAGAACGGAGGGAGTATCACATAAGCTGGGACTGCAGACAAGCTCACGTGCCAACTTGCAGCTTGCATGCGTTTAAGATCTCGACATACATGCTGGCCTTGGCAAACCAGCTAGCCTCCTGTTGATCGATCGTTAAGTACGTGGTGGGTCACATGTGCTGACAGCACGCTTGTGATATCGATCATTATAAGGCGGGTGAACGAAGCATACAAAATTAGTCGGCGATAAGTGGTGCAACCTATAATTACCATCAGAAAATGTCATATACTCTTAATTCTTGCGTGTGTTGCTAGGTAATAAAGTCAAAGGGTAATAAATCATACAAAATTTGCAGTGGACAGTGGACCATAAAATATTATGCGTATCAAATATTTGTATGCCACATTAATTAATTAATTTTGAGTGTAGCAAATTGCAACGTAGACATCACATAAAACATTTCTTTTGCACTAAGCTTACGGCACTGCCTAAGTAACTTGATCACCATATGCAGCACCATAGCTTGATCACCACTACCAAAGCTGTACGGACGAATTATGATACTATAGCAAGTTTGTGGATGTTAACATCTTACAATAAAGTATGTAGAACCATGAAATAATATTGGAACCGGAGATAAGACTTTGGAACGGACCAAATCAAAGTTCAACTTGTCCATTCAGTCCCGTCATGGCCAATTTGATACTGTACTCTACTAGTATATATGACCATGGACTAATCGAGCTGCTTTTTTCCCCATGTTTCAACCGAAGCACGAGCACATTATTAAAAAGAAAAATCAGTTCTCATGACAACTAGATGGATCGATCTATACGGTTTCTCGAAGTACCTCTGAAGAGATTTAAAAGTGAATTTGGTTTTGTTCACATTTCTAAGAGAAACAAAATACAATCCTTACGAGAAAATTTCATAGAACCGATCGAGTGCTACAGAAATTTTAGATCAAAGGAAATCGATGTCTGTAGTTCAATGCAAATTTTAGCTGCATCATTCATGTTACTCGAGCAGAAAAAATTAAGCATAGCATTGACAGAGTTTTTTTTCGAAACGGGAATTCCCCTTTTCCATTACTCGCATAACGGAAAAGCAAATTTCAGAGTTTAAGATCTCGGAAGACAGCGTGACCAGTTTCAGACCCCAGAAATATACACTACCTAAGCAACAAGATAAAGATAGCTAAGCTGGACATCCAGCACATACATACGAGACATGAGACTCCACCCAAAAACTAGCACAGGAGGCTAGAACATCTTCAGAACAACATCTAACGCAGGGACAGATGTGCAGCCTCCACCGTTCTCTATTCTTCCAGGTCTTCATCTTGAGCGGTTTCTTCCCCCTCTGCAGGATCCTCGGGAGCTTGAATCAACAGGTTGTGCGCCACCGTGTAGTTAGGTCCATGACGCTGAATCCCCTCCATCCAGGCTGCTGTTTGCAGTAGCCCTTCCACACCTTGAATTAGGTCCTCCTTGGATATCTCTTTCAACAAACCTGCCCAAAATTTCAGATACACACATGCTTGATATATAATATCAAGCATTGACAGAGTTATAAATCAATGAACCCGTCAATCCACATACCACTTGCATGTGCTTGCCTCCTTTTCTTATATGTGGTTGCTATAATATAAAAAGCTTCACAAAGTTAGGTGCTCCAATAGAAACCAAAAAATAAAAAAGTCTAAGGAATACTTCTATGGAATAAACGAAACCAACAAGTTACAAAGTGACATTATGCTGACATTTCACAGTTACTTCTATATATTTTTGTACTCAAGTTGCACTTGTAGGTTGTCTTACAGATTCACTTGAAGAAAAAGGAGGATTAGTCCAGTTATCAGATGAAAAAACGATGCTGTCGATCCATTGGTTTCGTGTTAGACCCAATGGCAAGTTTCCTCATCTCATGAACTTGTGCCTGCTACCATCAGCATTTCAGCAGATAGAGAGGCAAGACTATCATCACCTGTGTTAAAGTTCTGTAGTCACAAAAATGGAAGCAGCACTACCAGGCTTTAAAGAGTAGAGCTGCGCTGCAAGTGGTATTTTCCAAACCCGGCTGGCCTCTCCAAAAGGCAATACCGACAGCCCATCTCTCTCTCTCTCTCTCTGGGTCCTCGCCTGGCCTCTCTCATTTCTCTCTCCTGTCCAAAAGCCTGCCGGCGACCGGTGGCCTGAAGCTCGGCGTGATGGGGCGGGGGAAGACCGTCCTCAAGAGGATCGAGAGCGAGGCAAACCGGCAGGTGACCTTCTCCAAGAGGAGGGCCGGTGTGTTCAAGAAGGCTAAGGAGCTTGCAACTCTCTGCGATGCCCAGATCGGAGTTATCGTCTTCACCGACACCGGCCAGCTATACGACTTCTCCAGCAGCAGGTAATTTGCTTACGTCCTTAATTTGATGCTTTGGATTCCTATTTCTTCCTGACGTCGTTTCTTTGCCATGCTGATTTTTCTCCTGTCCTGCCTCTGTTTATTTTGTATAGATATATATTTTTTTTGCAACTGTAAAATGCAAGGGGGTTAGGATTTGTAATTTTTAATAATATTTCAGATCTACCTTTCTTTCTCTCTCACTGGCCCTCACCTTCACCCTCTCGTAGAATCCCAATATTATATTGCCTTCCTTTTCTTTTACTGTCGATGCAAACTAGATCTTTGTTTCCACTTGAAGTTGGTACCTATACCTGGTTTCCGCGTGTTGTTAATACAAGAGAAAACTTTGTTTGAAGCTGATAACTATAGGCACGGGCGGATTTAGGATTTAACTTTGGGGGTGTTAATCTTCTTGTTAAGTATCTAAATGAGCTTTTTAACAAGTAATTTACCAGGCTTAGTACTTAAAATAAGTAGAATTTCTACCCCTGACCATAGGTGATGGAACTATAAACAAGAAATATATGTGCACTTAATAAATGTTTCAGAAGGGACTGATATAATCAATCTCACATAAAAAGTTATAACTTTTTGGAGGTTTTCATGACTGGTTAGTAAAGTTGTGAACTTGTGATATGGAATATGCGCCCGTGGTCTAATTTATGAGTGCACTTTTCAGGATGTACTGCTTGTTCAAGTTGTGTTTTTGTAGCATGCATGTTTGTATATATGTGTTTGAGGAAACTTTTTTTAGAAGGGAATTTTTTAATATTCTAGTCTTTGCATCGACAACTGCATGTAGTTGTTTGTTATTAAAACCAATATCGTCCGACAAACATACATCATAAACCAAATAAAAGGAAAGTTCAAATGTGCACAACATATTAAAGATTAATTCTATTACTAAATTCCAATCATTTTAGCAAAACCTCCATTCTTATAGTTTCAATCACATGGTAACCCCACTTTATTGGTGGTCTCTCCCTTTCAGTTTGTAAGTGATCAAAAGTGGATATAGTATGCCCCCTTGAATATGACCTGCAATGGATTTGAAGCTGTTGCATTTTTAAAAACAAATCATTATATGACAAAGCCAAGTTGCAGAACAAATTGAATACAATAAGTTTGCAGAAACTTATTAGCGCAAAAATGTGAGTGCCGAGTAATAACCTTTAGCATGACTAAACTTTTCGCTGAGAACATTGTTAGTGACCATGGAACATTTATAACTCAATATCAATTAATACGCTAATACATTGTTTATTGTCTCACAGCATGAAATCTATAATCGAAAGGTACCACCATGTAAAAGAGGGACAACAAAATGTTACTTCCAGTACTGACGCAAAGGTATGTTACATATATATTCTCCTTTTTTAATGTACGTAGTTAAGCTTCTTAAGGTATTGATGTCCTACATTCACAAGCATACTGGCACTTATAATGAATTGTTAATGTTTTCCTTTTGTTTCTTAAAATGACCATATGGAGTGAAAATAGTTCAAACTAACTGAAGATCAACAAAAAGCAATAGGGTGTTCTTTTTTAAAAAGGCAACATCATAGTCCCATTACTATTTTTTCCAATCAAACTTATGTGATATCTATAAAATGGTCATAGACTGAAATAGCGGCCCAAATACAACATATAGTACAGGCAGTTACTAAGCCTATATTCTCAAAGGACATGACCTAATTAAATTCTAGAATATAGGAGGGATTTAGCCACTAACGTCATCGCATAACATCAATTGGAAACTAAATGATGCAATACGTGAACATGGGAGAAACAGATCCAACCCTTAGAGCACTAGATCCGACCACCATGTTCCTGGATCCAGACCATAGAACCCTAAATCCAACCACACCATATGACTGTATAGCTGCTGTAGGAACTTTGGTAGCTAAGTATGAACAAAGGGGTGTATACAGAGAGAATATTTTGGGAGGGGGGGTGGCGGGGGGAGGAGGCTTGCGATCATCAGCCGTTGCGGGGACGACGCTAGCGTCAATCAAGGTGCTGGCGGCCAGGTGTTTTGGTGGTGGCAGGAGGGGGGGGGGGGCATTTTCCCCCGAGTGGGATGGAAACTTCTTGTGTCTCTGATCTTGATCATACACTACTTCCAATAGTTCTTGAGTTTTTATTTCTAATAGCTTGAGAAAAACTCTATCTTTATTTCTAATACTGATCAAAACAGTTTTGGAAAGGAGAGGCCGAAAGCTTGAGGCAGGAATTACACAACTTGCAACAGAATCAGAGGTATGAAATCTGCTTAAAACAGTTAGAACAATCAAACTTCCGACTATACATTTCTGCATTCATAGAGTTTTAGCTTTTTCTTGGAGTACAAAATATATAAACCATGTAGCTGTTTGGACTCCAATTAATAGCTATAAAGTTCAAATTAATTAACAATGCAAGTTCATTAAATAATATTATTCTGAAACAGCCACTGCTATGAGTACTTATTTTGGCTCAATTGTTCCATTGAGATATTATTATATGTGCATTATCACATCAATTTTCTTTTGGCACTTCATCTTACAATTTGAATTGACCAATATATCTTAATTAACCAGTCCATACTTTTGCATCATAGAGTATGCATGTACAATACATCAAGCAGCGTGACGTGACAAAGGTATGCTAACAAATGTAGGGTTAAAGAAGTAAACTAATATGATATACTAGGGACACACTGGAAACAAAATCACGCTATTACAATGTAATTCAGGTATGACAGTTTACTTGAACGGCATTGGAATCTTACCATAGTCAAGCTATTGCAGCAAATTACTTGGACACCATCTTTCTGGCCTGAAATGGAAAGACCTGCAGATGCTAGAGAGGCAGGTAGAAGCGAGCCTAACTAATGTTCGACTCAGAAAGGTAAGTAACCTATATATGCTGAAAGGTATGACTGCAATACCACTATATATTAATATTTCTCTTTACAGGAACAAACTTTGCTTGACCAAATTGAACAGTTCAACAAGAAGGTTTGTTGATATATATCATGCTGATGTTACTAATTAGATCATAAAAGAGAAGTATGTTCATTCTTATCAAATCTTGTTGTTTGGTTACAGGCGAGCATTATGAATAACGAGAACGAGGAGCTAAAACGCAAAATCAGCATCGTTAGGCAGGAGAACAATAATTTGAAGGAGGTATTCTATAAGTAAATCGTATAATTTCCTAATATATAAAAGAATGTGAACTATAGCTTGTGTAAAAGTTTATTTCTCTAATTTTTGTCAGCTGCATGGACTGCTAGAGATTAACAGGGAAAATAGAGATTCTGTTAGCCAGTGTAGTATTAAGAGTCAACATCGCGTCAATGTGGAACGCTTAGATCTACACCAACCTCACAGGGAAGAAATGGAGCCAGAAGATGGACCAACATTGGAGTAAGATCCTGTCTCAATTAAATGAAATATATTTAGCTTATGTATAATTATGATATTAATTATAGAAAAATACATTTGTCCCAGCCTTCGTCTGCATTGACTACTACAAGAGTTACAAGCAGACTTGACCGTCAACACTGATGTGGACATACATCTACCAGTACAAAATGATATTTTCGGGTGCGTCAGGAGAAATGAGAGTTTTTGTAACAAGATGATATTATCTGTTTGTCCATAAACTGTAGTTATGGTCTCATACACATAATAAACTTACTCTACTCGATGTGAAGTTATTGATTTATCCTTTGCCCAATTAGAAAAAAAAGAAAATAATTAGAAAATGCTTCCTATAATCTAGAGTCAAAATAGTTTCTCGCACATGATCTGAAGTCAATTATACTACAACGTAAGTACCCTCTTGTGATAGCTAGATACAATGTGCCGACAACTTCTGATAATTTCCATCTTTTTATGATTCAATCTCATATAAAAACTGATCGAAAAGACTCAGTCATATCATCAGTGGCATTGCGCAAAACTTAAATACTTTCTAATAAAAGGAAATGTTAATTTGCAGACCCAGATCATTCACGCATGTCTATGCCTCGTGACTGCAAATTACATGTCACATCCCAAATCTCAAGTTAAGAAAAAAGAGAGTTTTAAAATTTTTCTTTCCTTGACAATTATAGTTAGGCCAAATTTTCCTTTAAATGCTCCTTTTAAAAGGAACTAAAGCTAGAAATAGCTTAATAAAATTCAAAATTTCAAAAACTTAAAACTTGGAGTTTGACTAGTGTTTGTTTTTCTCTTTTTTTTCGCCTCGGGTTTTTAATTGGAGTTTGGATATCCCCAAAAATCTCAAGCCATAAAATATAAAAATAAAACTAGGAAATTATGATAGGATTTAAGGAGGGAAAATTTTGATTTTTGCTAGTGGGCCGAAACACCTTCCCAGGCCAGCCCACTACTTTTCCCTTCCTCCTTTTCGGCTCGGCAGCGCCCTGTCTTCTTCCTCTACGCGTTGCGTGCGCGTTGGTCGACGGGAGCAGGCCGACTCCAGCTGGCCGTGCCGGTGGGCTCGCGCTAGATGAGGGCGGTGGCGGAGCCGTACACCGCCGTTCACTCTGACCCGCAGCGCCACGTGAAGGGGAATGGAGTCATTGGCGACCCGGAGAGCGGCGACCTCTGTCGTGACGCGTTGAATGCCGGGCACCGACTTGCCGACCCGTTCAGCTCGCCGGGACATCGCGCTGGATGCCGCAAACACTTGCCACCGAGGCGACGACGCCACGTAGCTGACGAAACCGTCCAAGGATTACCGCCCAACTGCCCCGCTCACTGCCGCGCTGAGCTCACCCCCCCCACCGACTCTAAAATCATTCCCCTCCGTGCTCGCGCGTCTCCTTCGCTCCATCGCATCCCAGAGCTCGTCCACGACCCCGCCCTCACTGGAAATCGTCCTCCGCCACCGTCAATTTTGCGTTTTTCCCCAACCTCGGCCGCCGCCACCCTTCTCCGGTGAGCACCTCCTTCCCGGCCGCCGTCTTTCAATTCCTCGCGCTGGTAGCTTTACTAGCCCCCTAGGAAGCTAACCGGCCAAGAGAGAAGGGTAACCGTAGCGCCGTTTGGCCGGTCCACGTGAGCCTCCGCCGTGCGCCGTGCCACCACGTCGCCGGCCGCCGTGCCGTGGTGTTTTGACGAGGTCATACGCGTCACAATCATCGTGAAGTTGCGGAGAAGCCTCTCGGACCGGTGCTGCGCAGCCTCTTGCTCTGCAGCGCCGGGAACGCGCTGTGCGCTCGGCTGTGCCGGAACGCGCCCAGGAACGCCGGAGCGTGTCCAGAACACGTCCGGAGCGCGCCCTGGTTGCCGCGTTCCGGCCATCTGGCAACCACCGAACCTGCCGCGTCACTTGCACCATGTCGTACACATTCCTAGGAGAGCAGAACGCTACTTCTTGGCATCTAGTTCGCTGCAGTGTAGCCAGGAACGTGCGAAGGAAACCAGAGTTCACCGGGGACGCGTCCAGAGCGCGTCCATGACTTCCAGAGCACGTTCTGACACCGTCACTCGAGTAAATAATATCCGAGGCTCAAGTCTCAGACCTGTGGGTCGTGAACCACACGAGTGAACTCCGCACATGCCACAGACTAGCGGGAACTTTAGTTAGGGCATGAGCGACTTTGATCCCATGGGACACGGTCTTCGTTCCATGTCTAAGGGAAAGGGACACAGTCCTGTTTTCCGTGTCCATCACTTCGGGCACAGACATAGCCCAGACCACGAAAACCCCAAACTTTCCCGTGAACCCCGGACTTTCCTGTGAACCCCGGACTTTCCCGTGAACCCCGAACTTTCCCGTGAACCCCGAACTTTCACGTGTCCACCGAAACCCCGAACTTTCACGTGTCCACGGAAACCCCGAACTTTCACGTGTCCACAGAAACCCCGAACTTTCCCGTGTCCACGAAAAACCCTGAACTTCCACGTGTCCACGAAAACCCCGAACTTTCCCGTGAACCCCGAACATTCCCGTGAACCCCGAACTTTCACGTGTCCACGGAAACCCCGAACTTTCACGTGTCCACAAAAACCCCGTACTTTCCCGTGTCCACGGAAACCCCGAACTTTCATGTGTCCACGAAAAACCCCGAACTTCCACGTGTCCACGAAAACCCCGAACTTTCCCGTGAACCCCGAACTTTCCTGTGAACCCCGGACTTTCCCGTGA
>BCLG01000964.1:94426-109248 GCA_001602295.1 Zoysia matrella | reverse complement strand
TGGCGCGTCGGCACGTTCTAGCGCACGCTCGCCACGCAGCCCGACATTTCCTTGCGGTGGCTCTCGATGGCTGGGGCAGGGGTCGAGAGTGAGACCTTAGGTTCTCGTGGGCCATGAGTGGGTGAGTGAGAAGGGGTTTCGCCGTGGCCGACGGTGAGCCGCGGCGGTGGTAGCGGCGGCACCCTGCCACACGATGGTAACGCCGGTGCGAGGGCAATGGGCCTCAACGGGAGGCTCTTGCCTCGGTCAACAAGTTGCGCCGTGGTTCCCGGAGCACGGCGACGCGCTTGGTTTGAGCTGTGGTAGCACTTAGAGAGCCGGCGCCGTGAGCCGCATGGCGGCGGGAGACGGCTTCCGTGGCGAGGGCGCGAGGGGCGTGCTCTGGCAGGTTTGTAAGCTCGACGATCTTGCTCTCGGTGTGGTGATGCTGTGGGTGCAGGGAATCGACCAACGGCCGCCGGGTTCAAGGGGAACCAGCCATGGCGCACGGCGGCCAGCGGTGAGGATTGGCGGCAAAATTCACGCGGTTGGGTGAGGTTTTCCGGTGAGGAGGGGTGGTACGAACCTAGGCAAAACGAGAGCGAAGCTAGGGGTGCGCGGGCGCGGCAGTGGCTCCCTTTTATGGCCGGCACCGCGGTGAAGTGTCCGACCGGCGCGGCGGGGCGTTCATTGCGGAATTCCGCGAGTTAGCGGTGTGCCCGCCAGCTGGCGCGTTGGAGGAGCTGCTGGGTTGCGCCGTGGCGCGCTAGGGAGGTGCCGAGGTATGGGAAAACTCCGGGCTAGGCTGGCGTGGTGCCACGGCGTCGAGTTTCTCTGGCCGACGGCGAACACCGGGCGCTTCACATTAAGCGCGCAATTTGACAGAACGAGTAGCGTTGGTTGCTTTGACGTTCGTTGGTCGGCGCGGTGAGAGCGTGAGGAGTTAATGCGGGCGGTGAGACGGCGCTGGCCGCGGCAGTGAAGCTGCTCGACGGCGTTCTGACGAAGGGCGTCGGGCGCTCGTCCACCTGGCTGAAAACAGTCGTGAACCTGGGGGCGCGGTAGTTTTCCGTCGAAGCGCGACAATGGCTTGACGGCGACGACATCCGATGGCGCTCGGGGAAGCAGCGTGGCTGGTTCGGCGCCGTACAAGTGTCGCCGGTGCTCTGTTCAGTGGGCGCTGGAGGAGGAAGAAGTGCAGGGGAGGGCGAGCGCGGGGAGGTCGGCCAAGACAGCTGGGGCAGTCGCGCGTGTGACTGGGCTAGAAATGGAGCAGGCCGGCCCAGAGAAGCTTTGGCCCATGCGGCAGTGTTCAAGTTTTTTTTTTCTATTTTCTTGGCTCAAGTTTAGGGAATTTCCAAACTCCAATTTACAAGCAATAAAATTCCAAAAGACCCAAGCTAGAAATCAGTAAAAAATCAAACACTTGACAAATTAAATTTTAAATTTTTGAAATTTCCCTTTTTGCTATGTTGCTCTAGTTTAGTTTTATTTTTTGAAGGTTTCTCAAAAGGGCTAGAAAAACTAGGTTCACCTAGAAAGAAAGAAAAGGATTTCAATAAATATTTTTATTAACATTTCTTTTTTTAACCCTTTCTCTTAAATTGGAAATTTGGGATGTGACATCATGCCATCACTTTAAGGTGACTTTTTATCGATACCATCAAAGCATTCAATGACATGTAGAACCAAACCTTACATCTCACTGACAAAGGTAATGGTATTGATGAAAAGTACATCTAAAATGATGCTATAGATGGAATTATTCCAGTTTTATATTAGTACCATAGTGGTCCGTCTGCATAGGGATAGAATTTCATCCCATCTGGCTAGTCTAGGAAGGAGTATTGGCCCAAAACCATAAACCTTGCTTTACCATTGTACTACACGCGAAGCAAAGACATGAGCATAAATGGTTCTAGACGTGTTTTTTATCCTAATTACGATTTTGCGTATTTTTCATTTCTACAACCTGAGGCCGATAGGTGACATCTAAAGAAAACATCATAGAAATATTATCTCATGTGGAATAATTAAATATTTCAGAGCAAGTTGAAATATTGAACATGTCAGCTAACTGCATGAGAACGGTTGGCACATTATAAAATTTAAATCTTAATTTACTGCTTTGGGAATTCATATCTTCTCCATTTGCCCCTTTCCCTTGTGTAAGTGACTTAGCAGTCCCAAGACTAGAAACAGATTTCATGGGAGGCAGGCTCCTTTCGTTCTAGAGCGAGCCCAATAGGCCTACATCTAATTGTATCCCAAACACTGAACCAATAAGTCGCTTGGTCCCAAATGTTGACCCAGCAAGTGCTTATATATCACTTAATTGCATGTGAAATTTAAAAATAAAAACATCGCGTCCAGACGATTGTAAAATTATGTGACAGCGACGGTGCCGCCCTGAGTCATGAAGTCGTTGCTGAAATGCCCCAGCTTTGTCACCCCAGTAGAGTCCAGCTAGTCACCTACCATACGACGCCGGCCATCTCGATCATTTGTCCCAGTCTGAGGGGCAGGACTTGATCCAGCAACTGCCCCTTGCTTCCACAGTTGCTCTATCCGCTGGCTTCATCCGAGGAGCAGGACTTGATCCAGCAACCTTGCCATGGCCGTCCCCGTTGCCTACATCATCTACCTCTGTTTGTTCGCTGCTCGCCATCTCCAGGTGAATGCCTGTCTCGCTGCCTCAGAACCCTCTTTTCCTCCAACAAGCCCATGGCAATGCTTGAATCGGTCCAACATGAATATTCCTGTACATTCACACATATCGATCGCTTGCAGATTGGAGATTGGGGTTCTTTATGTCGTATATATCTCTCTGATTTGTTTGGCAAAAAAAAAAATAATGCCCATATATAGAAGGAACAATTCTGTTACCTATGTGTTTACAGCGTTCAACTTAATGGTGTCATATCTTTCCAGCAAAGAGAGATTTTAGCTTTATGACGTTATGCGAGACATGGGGAAACTAGAGTGGCAGCTGGCATGGGAGAGAGCGTGAGACATGGCAAAGTAGAAAATATTTCTGCTGTGCATTTTTCAGATGCCACAAATTTATGAATAATCGTCACAGCTTCAATGTGAACATTCTGCCTGCCTGCTTGCGTTACTCATCAGAATATTGTTTGCCTGGACATGGAGAATCAAGTTTAACAAAACTTAGACAAAGCACGCGAAGAAAGATTGCATGCATGTGGCAGCTAGATGTAGATAGTAGGGACCTTCTCTTATCATTTCAGTTTTATACATTGCCAAATTTTTCATAATGGTGTGTTCATGTGAAGGCTATTGAGTTCCAATGTGTAGATAATTGGGGATCCAGCTGTAATTTGGTGCTTGTCTGGGAAAAATTCAAATGTAAAGATTAGGGGACAGACATGACAACTTTTTAAGGGTATAAGATCTATGTGTATTTCTCAAGATGCACATTGGAATGTTTAATTTTTAATAATCCAACCAGGAAGACAAAAAACTTTAGAGGGATGCAATTCTTCTTGCTTTGTAGTCTACAAAGAATCGGTTTTCTGCATGATCAGGTGGTTTGGTCTATAAGAACATGGAAGGTGTGGTGCGTGCCAGTATCAGGAATATATATTTAAGGTAATCAAATATGTGAGATATCAGTGCCGTGGATGGCTAACGTGGAAGCAGATGAAAAAAAAAACTTGAAGAAGAATTTAGGAAGAGTATAGCTTTCTCCAGTTATGTCAACTCTGTTCGATGATGCCTTACAACGGACGCCTTTACCCCATTTATATTCCACGATTAAACCCACTCCTCTCCAGTAACAAGCCCAGCATATCATCAATAATGCAAGGAGAAGGTTACTATCTTGTGACTCTAATATTGCCATGGTGCCATGTCATTTTTCTTTTTGATTATTTATCAGACATTAAGCTAACTCTATGTTGGTTACAATAATCGACCTGTAATATTTATGATAAGCACTGTTAGCTATAGTCTGCTAACTCTGTCCGTGAGAGATTCTCCAGCATGGCTGAGAACAATGTTATGTGCCATATGACTGCAAATTAACAAAGGGCATCAGACTTAACCATAGAGAGGTAGTTGCAATATAGTATTTCAATAAGTGGTTATTCCATGAACTTTGTCAAAGAGCCAAACCGCAATGGCATAACTTAATTTTCTTTCCATGTTCTTTGTATAATTAAATTAATTAATTAGCGATAAGTTACCTTACACCATCCCTGTTGTAGAAATGAAACTTTCTCAATTGGCTGTTTTTAATGGAACTGCTCTAGCGATGAAACTTCCGTACATTGTGATACTCCCCCGATATGTGGTTACCAAGCCGTATCGATCTAGTTAATTAGGACGTGGTTCCTCTAATGCCATCGATGAGCACCGATAGCGCTAGCTGGGATTGATCACAAGAATTATGAGCACGTTCTCATTAATTATCTGCACCTTTCTAAGAATCATTGAGTAATTAAGCCTATTCACATAAAGTTTGTTTTAATGTCATACTTGTTCATTCATATGGACAGAAATAAGAAGTGCACTATATACACATCAACAATGTTGCCCTTGATTATTTACATGCTATTCTATTATAAAGTGTCTCATCTACAAAATCTTAATTTAAAATATTCTGTATAACTCCTCCGTGCACATTTAAATGCCATTCTAGAATTCAAATGTTATTCATAAATAAATATCATTCTCACTTTCTAATACACTTTTTTCTCTTCACAATATATCTCTATCTCTGTCCTCCTTTTTTTATGCGCCACATCTTTTTCACTTCTCATTAATTGTATATATCAAAATCACTAGTTGTATATGGACTCATACCAAATACTACATCTTTTTCACTTCTCATTAATTGTATATGGACTCATACCAATGGCACATGCTGAACACATTAATTGTATCTACCAAAATAGGCTTACCACCTGACAGCAGTAATATACTCCCTTGAATAATATGAATATCAAAGATAACATTAAAAGTACACGGCCACAACACTTTAAGAACAGAGGCAGTATATCAGTGTATCTATGATATGCAATGTTTATGACAGGAATTCTGAAAGGTAGTGTCTAAAAGTAAAAATGGCCACCACAGTTTGGTGCATCAGTTGCTAGCAGTGCCGCTCTTCCTGCTGGCGTCCACCATGGATTCAATGACGATGTGAGGCATCACCTGGAGTTGAGTGACAAGTACAGATGCCAGAGCTATTTCTGTGATCCAAGTAGATTGTGCGGAATCAGCATAATAATGCTTGCAGGTGGCAAAGCAACAAGACTATAGATGACAACACATCGCCTGATCGATATAAGATATGCTGTTTCTGCTGTAACTCCACAATTACCCATCTCCCATGGAGTGCTGGTAGCGCTTCAATCTTCAGTCCGTGTGTGGGACCCCCTTTTCAGAAAGGAGCGTCTATGTGTCACTAGTACCATTCCCTAGACCGGTAGTTGGTACGCACATTAAGAACAAAGTGATATTTATTACACGTACTAGTACAACATACTACATATCCTAGTATGGTCCGACAAACACGTCTATATTACAAACATAAGTCGACGCAGCGACTTTATTCAAATCCAACATTCCTAGGAGACTAACAACACGCCACAGGCAAACTTGAGCGAAGGGCGAGACTTCTACTCTTCATAGTTGGCATCATCCTCATCCTCTTCATCTTCTGAGCAAAACAACAGCAAGGGGAGGGGTGAGTACAAAGGTACTCAGCAAGTCCTAACGGTCGATAGGAGGGGATTCGCAATAGCGAAGCAAGGAAAGGTTTATGGTTCATATTTTGTGGAAAGCAAGTTTTTACGCTAGGTTTCCTAACAGAAAGAGAGTTTTTAATTAGGGGAGGAAAACGTTGCAGTTATATTTTAGTAGGGTGGACCTGGGGAAGGTTTTCACTTCTTCCCACAGTTCCTCAAGTTTTAAATCGGGCACTAGTATGCTTCCATACCGGCCCTAGGCACACAGCCAACACATTTCCAAAACACGGGTAGCTACACCCACTCACACATCAAGGCAGTATAGAAAATCTAGTCGTAGGGTACCCGAACATTAGCATGCCAATACTGTGGCAACGGCCTATCCGGAAGGATTTTTAACTCTGCAGAGGTTGTACACTATACCCACAGGTTATGCTACTCTTGATCAACAGAGTTGTATAATATCTACCCCACAACTATATATGTTTCCATAGATTCCATCCAAGATAAATACAGGGGCTATCCCTCGGGGTTTTTCAGGCCACTGATGACGCGACGGTATATTCTCGGAGCCGGATCGTGAAGATTTACCACAGTCACGTCTTTTTCTGGTCCCCTACGACGCCGGGTATTACGAAACCAGGGGCTATATCCGTGGGCTTACGGTCCCATGACGCGGGCAATTACATGGTCGAGAGCCAGGCAGCGAGTCGTCTCACGCCCTTCTCCTGTTGTCTTGTGTCCTACCGACCTCCTAACGGTTCAATATGGAATATTTGTATAGCAGGGATAGGTCCTGCCCAGATCGGGTTCTGTGGTTGCACGAAAATTACTAAGTCGAGGACTAACGAACCGGTCTTTATATGGCAGGGGCGGCGGACTCGTCCACGGCAGGTGGACTACACCGGAACCTACACACTATCACCATCACCTCAAGTGAGCCCCACCCCACGACCAGAATCAACCCTCTTCACCTAATACCAGTTTCACTACGCCGAGCCCATTTTATTTTACTCACACCACCAAACACGTCTTAACGCATTTGCAAAAGAGTGATATAAGGTGTGACGGTACAAGGTCCCGCAATTGGGGCCCTAAGCATTTCTCTAGTCAAGGCACTTTCCGTTCAATAAAAGTATTTAAAGAACGGAAGTCCTATGGTTAACAAGGGTGTGTCATCGATTGGCTAACAAGGTAGTATTTATATTATTCACAGCAAGTTACTGACATAAATATAAATACCTAGAATCGAATAGGTACTATACTACACAACGTTTAACACATTTTAAACATAGGCGAGCATGTAGTTTCTACAGGTGCAGCAGTAAAAATAGGTTCAAAGAGGTTCAAGGGGGTGTTAGGACTTGCCTTCAGCGGCGTCTTCGGGTTCTGCTTCGTATTCGGGCTCTTCGGGTTCCTCCTCGTACTCGGGCTCTTCTTCGGCTACAAACGATAGTTACAATGAGACTACCAAAGAAAAACTAAGAAACTAAGAAAAAAACAATCACCAAACAAGGTATGGAGTTTGGATAGGCTAGGATGGTAGGGCTCGTGATGCGGATTCCAATGGTATATTGGTTGTGATGATCGGAGCTAGGATGTGGCGGCAAAGTTACCGGCAATGTGCTATGACGGACTGCAGAAAAATCTGTGTGGACACGGGGTTCGGCCAGTGTCCACGCCCTCTGGACACGCAGGTGTCCAAAATCGGGGATTTTCCCATGGTGGGTTGTGATGAGTTCGGGGTTTTCGTGGACACGTGAAAGTTCGGGGCTTTCGTGGACATGTGAAAGTTCGGGGTTTTCGTGGACACGTGAAAGTTCGGGGCTTTCGTGGACACGTGAAAGTTCGGGGTTTTCGTGGACACGTGAAAGTTCGGGGCTTTCGTGGACACGTGAAAGTTCGGGGTTTTCGTGGACACGTGAAAGTTCGGGGTTTTCGTGGACACGTGAAAGTTCGGGGTTTTCGTGGTCACGTGGACACGTGATCGTGTTCGTACCCATGTTCGTGAGAATGAACACATGACTAGGGCCGTGTCCTAACTCAACTCCGTGACCGTGTCCTAATTCAGTCTGTGACCGTGTCAGTGGCCACGGACACTGGGCTGTGACCATGGTTGGGCCTGTGGAAGCTGTGGCCTGCACGATTTCGTGAACTAGTGGGGGTTCGGCCCGCGTCCGTAAGGACGGACACAGAACTACGGATGTGTTCTAGGTCGTGGGGCCCGTGGG
This sequence comes from Zoysia matrella, assembly GCA_001602295.1. Classification (NCBI taxonomy): domain Eukaryota; kingdom Viridiplantae; phylum Streptophyta; class Magnoliopsida; order Poales; family Poaceae; genus Zoysia; species Zoysia matrella. The sequence continues at coordinate 101,327 of BCLG01000964.1, read as the reverse complement.
GTTGGTCGAAATGTGTTTTGCAGCCCATTTGTCGGGGACCTGGGCTGGGAGTATGGCGAGATGTGAGTGAAGCGGCCAGAACGCGCTCCGGGCGCCCTGGACATGCACAGGTGCGCTCTGGACGCGCCTCGGACACGCTGGACGCGCACCGGTGCGTCCGGCGCGTTCTCGGTTGCGCCAAGGCGAGCTTTACACCAAGAACCCGTGTACTGGGTCCTCGACAGTGTGGGTAGCGTGGTGGTGGTGATGTGGATGTGAGGATGTCGCCTGGGGAATCGGAACGGCGACGTGACCGACGTGTGGCCCGACGCCATGGCGACCGGCGGCGCGAAGGGTGCGCCGCCTGTCAGGGGCTCCCGTGGAGGGGTTGATTGGGGTCTCCTCCAGCGCTGCGGCTAGCGTGGGAAGGTTTACCTCATCGGGGAGGTGCTGTGGGTGCGGGGAATTGGGTTTTGGTCGCCGGCGAGGAGGTAGTCGCCGGCAATGGCGGGTGGCGGTCGGCGAGAGGGAAGACGGCCAAAATGGGGGAATTCGGAGCACTAGAGGGGTAGGGCGAACCTGGGCACGGCGGGCACGGAGGTGAGGGCTTCTTATATCGCGGCGCGGTAGTGGGAGCTCCGTCCGGCGCGACGCAGGGCGCCGGAGTTAGCGCGATCGCGCTGCAGCTGTGTCGAGACCAGCTGGCTTGTGTCGTGGAGGGCGCAGGCGCGGCCAGGGCGACCCTCGACGTGGTGGGCAAGCACCACGGCGTCCAGCGCCCGGTCGGCGAGCGCATTCAAGCCATCGGCGTTCAATGCCGATGGGACGCTGCCGGCGTTCCAGTTGGCTAACAGCGTCGACAAGTTCGAGGCGGTGTGCAACAGGCAGAGCTTGACGGCGACGTACGGCGCCGTCGCCAGCTCCTCCTGGCGTGCCCACGGCCGGAGCGGCCAAGTGGCGCTCACACTCTGACCTGTGGGCGTCGAGGAAGAAGGAGGCGCGGTCGGGCTGGGCTGGCGTAGGAAGGGAAGGGGAGTGGGCCGGCCAAGGGGGGTTCGGCCCACTTATGGGTTGGGGTTTTTTTTTTTTTGGAAATTTCCCTTTTTTGGTCAAAGGCTAATGGGTTTCCAAACTCCAAAAAGCAGCAAGGAAAATTAAACCGGCAACTCGACGGAAAAAGAAAATCAAACGGTTAACAAGCTCCAAGTTTTTAAGTTTTATGAAATTTCTCATTTCCCTAAATTGTCTCTATTTTAGTTTTTTTTAAAGAAAAAGTTTAAAGGGGGCCTAAACTAGGTTCATACGAGAAGAAAAGTTTTATAAACTCCATTTTAAATTTGATTCAAATTTTGGAATGTGACACCGTGGATTCATCTAGCCTGCTGCCAGCGCCATATATAACCACATATAATAAAAAAAAAATACTAACCAGCGATGAGTTCCTTGATGCAGATCTGTGTGTAGATTCGTTGCATCCGTCATGGGTACTGGTGCTTTGCTTTTCTTTTCTTCTGAGGTGTTGAAAGCTAGTAGTCCATTTTTTTTTTTCAAAATCGCGCATGGCGCGTTTCGCATTAAGATAGGAAGAAGAGTTCAAAGTACACAAGGAGACGCAAAAAGAACAAACAAACAAGTGACAAGCTTGGCCAACAAAACAAGAAAAGACTACAAATCTGCTAGCAACGACCGGAATAACGACCCCTCATTTGCACAAAGCTTGGCCAACTCCAGCACCTTGTCAGCCACCATGCACAGGAGGTTGGAGAGGTTCTTGAAGACACGATCATTACATTCCAACCAGATCATCCAAAGGGTGAGCACAAACAAAGAGTCAAAAGGACGACGTCGAAGCTTGGGCATCCATTTACGATTGGCGAGTCACCAATCGACAACGGATGGATCTCCGTTGGGCCATAGGCCCTGCCACCTGAATCTCCGAAGGACCAAAAACCAAAATTCTCTACTAAAGACACAAGAGAGAAAGAGATGATCGATACTCTCTGGAGCCTGGTTGCATAAGGCGCAAGGCCGAGAGTTTGGTAGACCACGATGTTGAAGTCGCTCCGAAGTCCAATAACGACCAAGCTAGTAGTTCCATATTGGAGCGGCACGTCCGTGTTCCTGGACTGTGTAGATCAGAGTACCCAATAACTTGTGATTCTACTAGCTGTGAATATCACATAGATAAGCTGGGACTGCAGATGCTTTCACGTGCCAACTTGGTGCTTGCAGCATGCGTTTTCAGATCTCAACATGTTATTGGTCTTGGCAAATGCCAGTTTGCCTTTTCCTTTTTCTATCCTTTTTCTATGCACTATCGATCGTCGGTACTTAGTGGGTCACACGTGCTATCACATTTGAGCACCTTTGTTTCTGTGCTATAGGCCGGCAGGTCTCATCACTACTGATGCGGTTTTTGACCTAATTCTGCATCCATCTGGACTACATGGAGTGCACCAAAAGAGACCGACAGCTCTTTTGAGATGGTTTGTAGCGAAATCATGGATGGCTATCTACAGATTTCTTTCTTTTCGTGTATTTTCCGCTTCTGTATATGATAATTGTGGCAGTTATAAGTGCTTGCGATGATTGTAAGGACGTGAACGAACCATACCAAATTCTTCGCGATAAGTTGTGCAATCTATAATTTACCACTGGCCACTATATATTTTATAGCTAGCAAAGTGTCATATATAATTCTACATTATACGCCTGTTGCTGTAAAGAAGTAAGATCTGTGCATGTAATGTTAGGTAACAATGCCTAAGGGTACATGTAAGCCTAACGGGGCATAATATAATCCGGCAGGGGCGGTAGATAGTTTTCTTGCTCTCTTTCCTTTGGAAATGGTTGAAAAATCATAATCGACAACGCTTTCTCTTGCAGACAAAAAAGGAACATTTCATTTGACTTTTGAATTTAGAGCCAAAGTTTGAGTTTATGCTGGTTCAGTGTATATCTCCCAAACATATGATAACCGTTAGGTGTTTCAGATCAACCAAAAATATTTCATAGTGTGTAACAGTTTTTGAAGTTACACACTTTTTTAATTTCTTATGGCTTAAGTATTTTGCTTTTCTATTGGACTTGTTCTGGGCATGGCACAGACTCAGCACTACATGTGGCTTGTTCAGGACTAGTGAAAAAAAATTATATCTCCATGTTCAGCATCCTTGGTCACCAAGCTGCCAAAGCTGTACGGATGTTATATGATACTAGGCAGTTTGTGGATGTTAACATCATACATTAAAGTAGAACCATTTAATAATGTAGCCGGAGATAAAACTTTGGAACGGACCGGCCAAAGTTCAACTTCCTTTTGCCCTTTAGTCCCGTAAGGCGACCAAGCTGATAGTGACCACATGCATGGCGATGCTGCAGCGCCAGCAGATTGCCAAATTGGACCTTTCCTATTCTTGGACTAATCGGGCTGCTTTTCTCCATATTTCAACCGGAGCAGATCAGTGCGGTTTCGTCGCACCTAGTACCATTGAAGAGAGCTCCAAATGGCTTCAACATGGATAGCCTCTATCGTTTAAAGGTGAAATTGACTTCATTCACACTTCAAAGAGGGGAAGATATAAAGTTTCTTGTTCCCTAAATCCATTACGTACAGGTAATCTTCGCTGTTTCGAGGCGTAGGAATCGAGGATCTTTTATGGGGAAATTTAATAGAATTGAGTAACATAGAGATATTTGATCATCAGGATGCATATGGTTCCATGCAAATTTTAAATTCCGATGCGTTGCTCAAGCAGAAATATATGTTAGAGAACTAAGGGCCTGTTTGTTTGGGCTTTTGCTTTTGTGCTTTTAGAAAAGCTGGTTGGTATGGCTAGTTGAAAAAGCAGGCTGATGAAATTTGAATATTGACTTTTGCAATATATTTTTAGCTTCTCAGCTCGTCAAAAGCTAGAAAAGCAGCTCAGATTGTGCTTTTCAGCTGCTTTTAGTTCATTTCATCAGAAGCTTACTTTTCAGCTTTTCAAAACCCCGTTTGTTTCAGCTTCTGACTTTTCAGCTTTTCCAGCTGAAAAAGCCAGCTGAGAAGCTGAAACAAACAGGGCCTAAAAAAGTGTCTTGTGAAGTCGGCTCAGTACTACCCCTTCTATGAAAGATGTTCCAAAAGATCCTAATATATTTTACTATTGCCCCAAAAGATATTATATGGATTTCAAAAAAACATAAATAACAATCCTTAATTACAAATGTAACTAACCACAACTGCCTTTCCCCCTTGATTTTAATATACCTTATCGCGCGCTCGCGCCCAAAAACATAGAAAATGTTCTTGGAAGAAATAATAATGAACGGGTCAGTAATCCACATACTGGTGGCCATGTGCTTGCCATTCTCTTTTTGTTATATGGTTGCTTTATCCTGGCAGATCAGGACTATAATATAAAAAGCCTCGTAGCTATTCAATTTATAATTTGCTAAACTTGACGAAGTTAGGTGATCCAATACATAAAAACAACTTAACAAGTCTAATGAATACTCCTTCTGTTCCAAAATTATTGCTGTCATTAACTTCTAACATTAACTTGGCCATTCGTCTTATTAAAAAATATGATAAATATCAGATAGCATATTTTTATAATTTTATTTTTCATTGAAGATGTTTGAGACGTGACTTATAATTGTAAACATTTAAACTAATTTTTTAAATAAGACAAATAGTCAAAGTCGATGTTAGAAGTCAATGGCGACAACGGAAAGGAGGGAGTAATATGCTGAACTTGATGAAATTAGCAGTTTGTGTGATTGATATAAGACCTAGCTAGCTGGAAAGGAACAACACACACACACACACACAAAAACAGAATACATATATATGTAGTAAAGTTGATCAAACATGAAAAAAAAACAGAATACATATATATGTATTAAAGTTGATCAAACATGATTGAAGTTAGGCATGGGAAAGTATAGTGAGGTTGGCTCAAAACCAATTGTTGTTCATATTGGCAGATTTTAAAATAGATCCAAATAAATATGGACCGTTCATTTGCATTGATCTCGAGGCTTAAATTATTTTTTTACCTTCTATGAGGTAAAAGTTTTTTAATAATTATTAATTACTGAGTTATTCAATTTGAAAAGTTATTAGTGAATTTTGGCAAGTGATGGTAATCAGGTGCATATTTTTTTATATAGATTAACGGTTGAGATTGAATTCATGTCTTACCTTCTAGTAGGTAAAACAACATTACTTGGTCTATTTTAAAAGGATTCTAATTTTGTTATGTTTTAATAACTAGCTTGCTTCTCTGCATCAGGCTGGCCTAAAACAATAACACCAGTGGCATTATTCTCATGAGAGGATCGTGACCTCATGTTGGTTCAGCTGGGACTCAAGTTGCAGCTGTGGGTTAGTCCAATTATCAATGGGAAAAAATGCCATTGATTCACTGATTTCTTGTAGCACCACTGACAAGCTTCCTCAGCTCATGCACGTGTCGACTCCTCTGGCCATCAGCAGATAAGAAGGCATGGCTATCATCTGTGTTCCTAGAAAGTTCCGTAGTACTAACACAAATGAGAGCAGCTGCTAGTGGTATTGTCCAACCCCGGCCGGTTGCATAAACAATCTCCTGAAGGCAATACAGAAAGCCCAACTCTCTCTCTCTCTCTCTCTCTCTCTCTCTCTCTCTGGGTCGTCTCCTACCCTCTTCTCTCTCCCGTCCGTTAGCAGGCCGGCGACCAGTGACCAGACGCTCAGCGTAATGGTGCGGGGGAAGACCGTCCTGAAGAGGATCGAGAACGAGGCAAACCGGCAGGTGACCTTCTCTAAGAGGAGGGCCGGCATGTTCAAGAAGGCAAAGGGGCTCTCAATCCTCTGCGATGCCCAGATCGGAGTTATCGTCTTCACCAACACCGGGCAGCTATACGACTTCTCTAGCAGCAGGTAATTTGCATATGTTGTTTGAAATTCTTTCTTCCGGTTGTTGGTTCTCCTTGGTGATTTCTCTTGCTCCCTCTGGTTATTTCCATATATATAATATTTTTCTAATTGTTAAATGCAAGGGAGTTAGGATTCATAATTTTCAATGATATTTTGGATCTGGCTCTCTCTCTGAAACATAATATATATGATTTAATGTCCCCTGTTTGTTCTACTGTCGATGCAAACTAGATCCTCATTCCTTTCTCCACCAATCTGCAAGCAATTAGCGTTGTATACAAAGCATACTTACTATAAGTTTGAAATTGATATATATATTGGGGATGGGAGAATAAACTAGAAATATATGGGCACCAATTAGATGTTACCGGAGTGACGTGATCCATCCCACATGAGCGCAATAGTTTTTTTCAAATGTGTGCATGATGCCTTCTCTTTGAGGCCCCTTTTGGATCGATGCAGGAACCGAATCCTACGTTTTCCATAAGTTGAACGGATCCCTGTAAATTTCTGCATTTCAAAAGAGGCCTTAAAAGTTTATGATTCACAGTCAACATATACTGATTCAAAAGTACATACCTGCTAGAATGGATAGCACTGAAAATCATTTGAGTTCTGTTGAGGCCTTACAGGTTTGTGAGATGTGTCAAACCTGGTTTAGTGAGCTTATGATATGTTTCATTTATGCCCATTTTATGTTCCCGTAGTATTGGTTGTATTTGTTTGATACAATATATTATCACAATAAATATAAAAACCAAACCTTCAACAAAAGATTCTCATCCTACTTTTATCACTGGAAACACAGTTTGGGAGATACGGAGGTTTTAAGAGTGCACGTATGTCTACATGAAATGTTACCATTTCAATCAGATACACATTCAGAAACATCCTATGCAAATGATAATTTATTAAAAGTTAAATGGGAAAGGAAACTTTTCTATAAACTGCAAAATGAAAAGCATGTTATATTATTTTACAAAGGTTGCTGCAACACATAATCTCTTACGAACAAAT
>BCLG01000964.1:50374-74870 GCA_001602295.1 Zoysia matrella | reverse complement strand
TTTAATGTAGTTAAGCTCCTTAAGGTATTGATGTTCTACATTCACAAGCATACCAGCACTTATCATGAATTGTTAATGTTTTCCTTTTGTTTCTTAAAATGACCATATGGAGTGAAGATTTCAAACTAACTGAACATCAACAAAAAGCAATAGGGCATTTTTTTTAAAAAAAAGGCAACATCATAGTCCCATCACTATTTTTTCAATTAAACTTATGTCATGATCAACAAAAAGCAATAGGGCATTCTTTTTTTAAAAGGCAACAGCACAGTCCCATTACTTTATGGTTCAATAAAACTATATGTCATATCTATTAAATGGTCATAGGCTGAAATAGTGGCCCTAATAAAACATAGTAGCAGCAGTTACTAAGACAATTTTTCTCAAAAGACATTCACTAATGATGATGATCTAAGAAGAATAATTGACATCTCTAGCATTGAAGGAATCCATTTGGGATTTCCAACATCACCATGACCTAAATTCTAGAGTATAGGAGGGATTTAACCACTAACGTCATCAAATAACACCAATTGGCAACCTAATGACAATATGTGAACAAGGGAGAACCAGATCCAGCTATCAGAGCACTAGATGTCTAGATCTGACCACCATGCTCCTCGATCCGGACCTTAGAGCCCTAAATCCGACCATACCATACGCCTATATAGTAGCTGCAGGAACCTTGGTAGCTGAGGATGAAGAAAGGGGTGTATACAGAGAATAGGGGGGGGGGGGGAGGCTTGCGATTATGAGCCATTGTGGGGACGATGCTAGCATCAATCGATGTGCTGGTGGGCAGGTGTTTATGTGGCGTCCGGGGAGGAGGGGATGGAAACTTCTCGTGTCTCTGAGCTAGCTTGATCATACGCTACTTCCAACAGTTCTTGAGTTTTTGTTTCTAATAGCTTGAGAAAAAACTCTATCTTTGTTTCAAGCTTCTTGTATTTGAAATATGATATTGATCTATTGATGAAAACAGTTTTGGAAAGGAGAGGCAGGAACTACACAGCTTGCAACAAAATCAGAGGTACGAAATCTGCTTAAAACAATTAGAACAATCAAACTTCCCGACTATACATTTCTGCATTCATAGAGTTTTAGCTTTTTTTGGAGTACAAAGTTTATAAACCATGTAGCTGCTAGGTCTCCAATTAATAGCCATAAGTTGAAATTAATTAACAATGCAAGTTCATTAAATAATATTATTCTTAAACAGCCACTCTTATGAGTACTTAGTTTGGCTCAATTGTTCAATTGAGATATTATTATATGTGCATTATCACATCATTTTCTTTTTGACACTTCATCATACAATTTGATTCGACCAATATATCTTAATTAACCAGTCCATACTTTTGCTTCATAGAGTATGCAAGTACAAGGCATCAAACATCGTGATGCGATGTCACACCCCAAATTTTCCAATTTGGGGATGCGAACATTTCTTTACTAAAATAAAGTAAAATTTGCAATTATTTAGAAAATTTTTAATTATCATTCATTTGTTTTCAATTTTAAAAGTATTCAAAATTTCCTTGAAAATAAAGTTTTAAATGTTTTTGTTTAATGTTAACTTACTTTAATAAAATGATTTTGTACTTATCTTAAAACCAAGTTTATTTAAAAAATAATAATAATAAGGTGTTTTCCCTAAATTTGATTTTTGAAAATATGTCTTTCAAACATGATTCTATTGTGAACTTTGATTTTAATTGGAAACTTTCAAATGATGTAAAATGAATCTATTATTAAATTATTTCACTTTTTTTGGAAATAATCTAGTAAAATGATTTTTGGTATTTATAAGCAAGTTTTATTTGATTGAAAAAAGGGGTGTTTTCTCATAATTTTAAATTCCGAAAAGATTTCTTGAAAATATTATTTTGGGAAATTTGTTTTTTGAAAGGGTTTTCAAAGAAAGCATGAAATGACATTATCACAAAATCTTTCAAATAAATTCTTCTGTTGTTTATAAATAATTTACTAAAAGAAATTATAAATGAAATGGATAAAAGCAATTATAATCAAAGATGGAAATAAATAATAAAGGAAATAAAAAAAAGGAAAGAAAATTATGTTTTTATTTGAAAGGGTTCAAATAAGGTAAAATGATTTTATCTCAACAACTTATATTCTCTAATTCTGTAATTTTGAAATAATCTGATGTGAATAATAACAAAAGAACTAAAAGAGGAATAAAAAAACAGAAAAAAAGAATAAAACAAACCTCCTTGGGCCAGATTCCTCCCTCCCCTCTCCCCTCCCAAGCCCAGCCGGCTACCCCTCACTTTTCCCCAATCCGGCCCACCTGGCCCAGCCGCCCTCCCCTCTCGTTTCTCTCACCGACGCGCGGGCCCCACCTGTCATCACCCTCCTCTAGCACCCCCAACCGCCCTAGCCGAGGTTGCCACGCGCACCGCCCCAATCCAACCCAAACCACCCTGATTTCCGCGGGATTGAACCCCAACAGCGCCCCACAACTTCCCCCGATTCAGTCGCCTAGTTTCCCCTACAAATACCGCGCCGCCGGGCCTCTCTCTCCTCCCACAACCGAACTCATCGCCCTCACGGTTGCGCCGCCAGGAGGAGCCACTCCCGAGCCGCTCGACCCCGTGCCGACGTCGCCCAATTTTCGCCACCCTAGCCCAGCCGGATCCCGTCGCCCGCCGCCACCTGGAATCGTCGTGCGTCGCCGCCGAACTCGTCCCCGAAAGCCCCACCGGCGAGCCCTCTGTTTTGAGCCTCTCCCCGGCTCATTTTCGTTTCCGATTGAACCCAATGTGAGAATCCCCGCCTCATCCTCTCTGTTTTGAGCCTCTCCCCGCGAAGATCTGCACACCGGAGCACCGGGAACGGCCGTCTCCGGCGAGGTCTGGCCATGGTGCGCCGCGCCGGCCTCTGGCTGCGGGCCAACCAGTCGCGTCCGCTCCTGTCAGTCTGATCTGGATTAGATGGTTCAGATTAGATTTAGCCCTTCATTAACATCTATTAAAATCCCATCCGTTAGATCCAAATCTGAGAGTCCACAAGATGCCAAGCAATCCACTCAATACCACCCGCCCGATTTAGATTGGAGCGCCTAGATCTCGCCACGCCTACACCATATTTTCATCCATCCATTTCAAAATCTAAGGCCCTCATTAATTCCAGATTTAGCGAAAAAAATAAATCAAACGCATTCTGCGTCCGCATGACGTCATGCTGATGTCAGCATACACGGTTATTTAAAGTTAATTAGAAATTTGGATCATTAATTTAAGACTAATGTGTTAATGAAAAATATAATAATGAAAATTATTAATAATATTGTTAATCTAAAAAATAGTTAATAATTATTTAACAACTAATTTAAATTTACAGAAAAGCCCATGTATTTTAATTAGTTAATCAGTCCCTGGCATATGACAAATTTACATTTTAGCCCCTAAACTTTTCTATAATTACTTTTCAATCCTTATTTAATTCTGTAAATTATAGATAGGTCCATAGAACTTAATTTAAATTATAGATTAGCCTCATAAATAGTAATAAATAAATAGAATCATTATATTATATAAAATAATATCATAATATAATAATAATTCTATTAGTAGCAATAATAATTATTAAAATCATAGTAAAATAATATGATTATTCTACTAAAAATAATAATAAATATATTACATAATGATATTAATATTATTAATGACGATGATAATTATGATGACAATAAATATATAACACCCTTATAAATTATGATCATATTAATAGCACAATATGACAATAAGAATATTTATATCACTAATAATATTATTAATAATAAAACATAAATAATAATAATAATTATAAGACTAATTATATCTTTTTATTGTTAAGCCCTTCTAACTTTAGTAAATTATATAAATAATCTTTCCTAGTTAACTAATAAATTTCATTTTTAAATACTAAATTTTATAAATTAATATATCTTACATATTTTAATGTAACAATTTGCACCTACGTCTTCACAACTTTAATTTAATTATGATTTAGTTCCTGAAACCTTATACACATTATAACTTTTAAATCATAACTCCGATTTAAGTGAATTTTTTTATACCAAAACGATCGTATCGAAATAACCTATGCATTCATGACATTATCCTATTGATTCTCTTCTGTTGTATGCATGTTTGTGATTGGTTTATATTTCTTTGTTTGTCGTGCCTACGCACTTAAATGAATACGCTTCGGATCTACTTTGCGAGGACTTCAAGAATCACAACTTCAAGATCTTTGAGCAGCAATATTATTATAAAGGCAAGTGTCTTTGACCATTATGTGCCTACTTTACAAAACCTCTATCTTCTAGATTGCATGCTTGTGTCAAATTGAATGCGCATCTACTATTAAGAATTCACCTAGTCTTTCCTTATTATGCCTTGTCACCATAGTTTACCTTTTTGTTGGGTAGATTACATGCTTAGCTTGCTATTGTCGGGATGAGTGATATTAAATTGATTTATTATCATACTTGCTTCATGAGGTTTAAGGGGCTATTTAATAGTAACTTGAAGATTAGTGATTTGGGAGATATGGTTGGTGTAGGGCTGTGTTCGGAGTTACCGGTACTGTCCCTTGGTATGTTATCTTCTCAAATCTAATGGTTGGTTTGTGGAGCGACCACCCATGTGTTACCGTACAACTATGAGCCAAGAATGAGCACGGCCTGGCGTAGTAAGTGGTGGAGACCAGTTCTGTTCGGGAACCGCTTAGAGAGAGATGTGTAGAGAAGGGAGGGTTACTCTCGGGAACCATTTGCCACAAGAGGGGGCTTTTCCAAAGTTACGGTTAGTGCTTTATAGGTGAAACCTAAGTGGACACGTACAAGCTGGTGAAAGCCATGGATAAGGCTTGAAGTGATCTCCCGGTCTTCACACCAAAGGAAGTGTGCGAGTGCTTGGCCAGCATGGGTGGAGTGCTTGGCCAGCATGGGTGGAATGGAGATTCTTTAGTCCACTTGGAAACAAGAGATGAAATCACTTTTCATGAGGAATTGTGTACAACCTCTACAGAGTTAAAACTGTCGTGATAACCGTACTCACGGTCATGAGCATTGCATGGACCCTCACATGATTAGTGGGACTTTAGTATGGTTTGGTTGGTGATCACAGTGGGAGACTGTGATTGGTTCTTATGTTGGTGCTACAGCCGGTAGGCTATAAGCTTGTTGGCCTATAGATGTGATGTCTATCACTTCGTAAATAAATGCTTAATAGAAAGTGTGTTTCTATTGTGAGCTTTTATGCAAAAGAACTCTATGTTGCCATTGCCTTTTTATTGCCACATGTCATCTTTTTTTACACTTGCTGAGTACATCCCGTACTCAACCTTACCTTTATGAATGCTGCTCAGTTGAAAGAAAAGTTTAAGAGGACAATGAAGACACAAGAGCTGAAGTCTAGGCTTGCTGTCCCTCCGGTCGACTGCCTGTGGAAGATGCGCTACGCTTGGTTTTCTTTTCCGCTGCAATTCTGTGATCATTTTATTTCTCTTTATTCCTAACATTGTTCTGTTTTACCATTAATAAAATCATGTGAAACTTGATTTCTGGGCACACATAAAGGGTCACTTGGTTTTAGCTTTAAAACCGGGTGTGATATGCGACAAAGGTATGCTAACAAATGGAGGGTTAAACAAGTAAACTAATATGATACACCTAGGGAGACACTGGAAACAAAATCATGCTATTACAATGCGATTCAGGTATGACAGTTTACCTGAACGGCATTGAACTCTTACCATCGTCAAGTTATTGCAGCCAATTACTTGGACACCATCTTTCTGGCCTGAAATGGAAAGACTTGCAAATGCTAGAGATCGAGGCAGGTAGAAGCGAGCCTCACTAATGTTCCATTGAGAAAGGTAAGTAACCTATATGCTGAAAGGTATGACTGCAATACTGCTATATATTAATATTTCTCTTTACATGAACAAACTTTGCTTGACCAAATTGAACAGTTCAACAAGAAGGTTCGTTGATATGTATCATGCTGATGTTACTATTTGGATCATAAGAAAGCAGTATGTTCATTGTGATCAAATCGTGTTGTTTGGTTGGAGGTGAGCATTATAAATAACGAGAACGAGGAGCTAAAACACAAAATCAGCATTGTTAGGCAGGAGAACAATAATTTGAAGGAGGTAGCTACAAGTAAATCGTATATTTTCCAAATAAATAAAAAAATGTAAACTATTTATATCTCTAATTTATTATCAGATGAACGAACTGCTAGAGGTTAACAGGGAAAATACTGATTCTGTTAGCCAGTGTAATATTAATAGTCAAGATCGTATCCATGTGCCGTGCTTGGATCTAACACCAACCACATTGCAAGAAATGGACCCAGAAGATAGACCAACATTGGAGTGAGATCCTGTCTCAACTAAATGCAATGTATTTAGCTTATGCATATTTATGATGTTAATTATAGAATTCAATGCATTTGTACCAGCCTTCGTCTGCATTGACTATTGCAAGAGTTACAAGCAAACTCATCAACATTGACAGGGCCATACATCTACCAGTTCAAAATGATATTACTGTGTGTCAGGAGAAAAGAGTTTTTTTTATCAAAATACTTGTATTCCATCGCAATCGCAGCATGGTACTTCCTGTTTGTCCATCAACTGTCGTTACGATTTCATACACATAAAAATCTTACTTTATTTGATGTGAAGTTAACAATATATCCTTTATTAAATTAGAAAAAAGAAAATAATTAATACCTTTTTTTGGAAAATGCAAGAGAGTTGCGCTTAAAGTAACTATACCTGCCTCACCAATAATTGGTATAGGTCCATAACTGAAAGTAACTTTTGGTAGGTATCTCTCTATACTTTACTCCCTCCGTTCATGTTTTAGAGTCAATTCCTTATTTACCATCGGAAAATTGACTTATGCCTTCTAAGCCATTGAAAATTTCAGAGTTTCTTATCTGCCATTAGATTTGAATTTGATTCTTTACGTGCCACTGTTATGAATTAACTACTATTAAACTGAGTTGAAAAAGGAGAAATTTAACATTTTTTGCTTAGATTTTCTTTTATACTTAGATATTCAAGTGACTATGTTTGATTCATACCATTATAATCATGAATATAATACAATGTTAATACACAAGTATGAAGTAATAAAAAATTTATGAATATGTATAACTAAGAAATATATTGATTATATGAAATAAGTATTTATAAACAAGAGATAATGTCAAAAAAACACATTTCAGACATAATAGATAATTACGTAACGTGAATAATGGCATAGGAGGGATGAAATTCAAAACCAATGGCAGATAAGGAACTTTAATTTTTTCGATGGCTCATAAGGTATTGTGCTATCTTTCAATTGTAAATAAGGAATTTTCTCCATGTTTTATGGGCACATTTGGCATCGACATGGAGACCAAGTAAATGATTAATGTTTGCAGTTCCTGCCTGCCTACTTGGCCCCACCATGAACCAATCCAACTCTCCATGCGCTTGGCTCTCATGGATGCGATCCAGATTGTGCGGCATGCTGGAAGCTCTAAACGTTCCTCTCCTGCATGCAGTTTCTTTCCTTTTCACTCGCGCATGGAAAACAGTAATTGTTATATGAATCAAACAGCCGGCCGGTTGGGTAAATCGATACACTAACTAAAATATGCCCATCATTAACGGACAAATCGGTTTGGCAAATGCGCCTATAAAACTGTAATAGGATTCAATGATTTGTGAATTGTGTATATGATCCAATGATATACATACGCCAAGTACTTGTGTGAACTGTGAAGGATATATAATTGCTGTATGTATATTCTCTCCTGGACCTAGCTCTAGTTTGTGAACGGACGTCAGAGACGACTAGAAGTTCACAAATCAACCAAGCACACCCCGTACGAAGCATGAAGAATCCTAATCTTTGACATTGTATTATGAGCTTATTTTCATAGACGACAGGTGAGCGGTGGCACCATCAACATTTAAGGAACCTAAACTCTTATTGTGTAAGGACCAATCCAATTATATACGCCAGGGATAAAGATCGCAAATAACTCATTACTCACAATTAGAATACAAATATTGGGCTAGTCATACTAATTAAGAAAGACAAAGGAAAAAAACAAGTGAAACAGTAATGTCCCTTCAGTCATACTAATTAAGAATGACAAAAGAAATATAAGTAGATCATATAAACATCAAACCTGTGATAAGGTTCATGTCGCAGGGCACGATGCACTCGTCGTAGCCGGTGTCGTCGTCCAGTCCAGTCTCGGCGGGTAGCCGCGTGCCATGTCCACTGTAGTGGAAGAAGAGCACGTCCCCGGGGCTCGCGCTCTCGACGAGCTCGGCGAGCGCCTTGCGGATGTTGGCGCCGGTGGGCTGCGGCGTGGACGGGTTGCCGTCGAGGAGGACGCGGATCTCGGCCGGGTCCAAGCCGAAGCGCCCGACGAGGCATCGGTACATCCGGTCGACGTCGTTGTGGCAGCCCTTGAGCTCCGCCTTGGTGCCGGCGTAGTTGATGCCCATGAGCAGCGCGCGCTTCGCACACATGGTTGCTTGCTAGCTGCAGCACGGATCGGCCAAGTGGATAGCTGGTGCTGCTTATCACCGGCCGGTCCTTCTCGGAGAGTTCGAGAACAGTAATGGCGAGGCTTTAGATTATTGGATGCGGGGACAAGGAAGCAATCAGTAGTGGGGGTTGGTATGAACGTGGGGCGAGGTACACGCAAATGCCAAGAATTTTGTAATGGTGGGTCACTGTCACTTGGACTTTTCATTTCTTTGTACTTGGTTCATTGGCATGAAAATGAATTATTTACCGGTACATGTACAAGACTTACAGACTAAGGAGTCTCCCTTGGAGATTAATCAGAATCTCGGGGTTGGTACAAATCTGAAACTACCACAACCAATTTGAAAAGCTTGCATATCATAAGTTATCAATAGACTGAACAATAAAAGATTGGCGTACATTATTGAATTTGTGACATCCAAAATTTTAGGACTAATTTAAAAATGCGTAATTCAAAATTATTCCTAACAATCACCATAACACTTTTCCTTCTCCTTCTCATCTCCTCATTTCTTTCCTCTTTCAAAAGGAAAAATCCTCACTAAATTAAAATTTATCTAATTTGAGAATTTCAAAATATTAAAATTTGGAAGTGTGACAAGTGTTTGACTCTTTCTATTTCTTTTTCCTTCTGGTTGTTCTCTTGCATTCGTTTGAATTTTAAATCCATTCAATCCTTTTGATTCCAATCCAAATCAGAAATTCTCAAATCAAAAATCCAAATTTTGGATAGTGGGCCAACGCTCTTTTTTCTTTTTTTTTCCTTCCCCGGCCCGGCCTGCTTCCTCTCTTTCCTTTTCTTTTCCTGGCCCACCTCCGGCCTGGCCCAGCACAGCCTGCCTCCTTCCTCCCTCTCTCCTCCCTGCCTCTCGCGCCCGCCAGCGCCGGCGCTGCGCTGTCACTCACCCAGCCACGCGCCTCACATGCGCTCTTCGCCGTTGCCGCGTGCCGGCACACGCGCCGTCTGTTCCACGCCGTGTGGCTTGCATTAGAGTCGAGCCCATCCGACCACCTTCAGCCTCAACCGATTTCCCCTTTCTCTTCCCTTTCCAGCCACGCCGTTCCTCCCTGCGCTGCCGTGACTCTGCCCTCCGGCGAGCCACTCCCCTCCTAGGACTGCGCGCGCCATCCCCGCGACCTCTGCTTCCCTCGAGCCCCATCGAATTGGCGAAGACCCGGTCGAGGTCGAGCTTCCATGGCGAGCCGCCTCCTCTCCGTGAACGGCCATCCTCGCCGCCTCTCTGGCACGCCTGAGTCCACGGGGAGGACCACCGCACGGCCCTCCATCTCTTGCGCTCGAACCCGTGTCTCCCCGGAGCAGCTACCGGTCTGTCGTCATGCGCCGCCACCGCGCCCTGCATTCTTCGTTGCCAACGCGATGTCGCGCCTCCCCGACCCCCATCGCACCCATGACCAGACTCGCCGTGCCGCCCTCGTGCCCCCCTGCCTGGAGCCTGAGCTCCTCCGGCCGGCTAGCCGCCTCGCTGTGGCACCCCGTTACCGGACTGCACTATACGTATCAGTCCTTGGATCAGTAGCTGATACGCACAATACAACAGAATGTATATTAAAAGCATACTTCGAAAAGAAACACTAACCGGAGACAGGACTTTTAGCGGCAGTACCGTGAGGATCTCTATGATCCTACACCGGTCGTCCAACTAAAAGCAGAGTAGGCAGCGAAACACTAGGGCCCAAATTCACAATCAGACTTGGGAAGCAGAACGAAAACCAGCGCATCACCTACACGATCCTCACTGTCTAAAATCACAAATGCAGTGGGTGAGTACATAAGGGTACTCAGCAAGCTTCAACACTAAGCAAAGGTATAAATATAAATGCACATTGGTTGTAGCAAGGATGAGGCAGCAGGGCCTATGTTGCAAAAAGCCAATTTTATGTAAGGTTCAATACAGAAGATTTTCAAAAGGGAGTGAAAGCATTTATTGTCCATATTTTAATAAGTTGGACCTGAGGGAGTATAAACCGTTCCCGCCAGTTTCTAAGTTTTAACTGGAAGGGCCTTCACTATCCCCTCCAGACACTTTCCAAAACACAGGTGGCTACACCTACTCACACATCAAGGCAGTATAGAAAATCGAATCGTATGGTAGTCGAACAATAGCATGTCAATACCGTGACAACGGTCTATCCGGAAGAATTTTTAACTCTGCAGAGGTTGTACACTATACCCACAGGTTATGCTACTTCTGATCATTAGAGTTGCATAACACCTATCTCACACCTACGCAGTTTTTCACAGATTCCACCAAGGTGCAAACAGGGGCCATCCCTCGGGGTTTTCCAGGCCACCGATGACGCGTCGGTACATTCTCGGAGCCGGGTCGTCAATATCCACCGCATTCACGTCTTTTTCTGGTCCCCTCCAATCCCAGGTATTACCAAACCAGGGCTATATCTGTGGGCTTACGCTCCCATGACGCGGGCAATTACCGTCGAGGGCCAGGCAGCGAGTCGTCTCACGCCCTTCTTCTGTTCTCTTGTGTCTTCACTACTGACCCCTAGTGGTTTGATGTGGAAAGAATACGTAGAGGGAATAGGTCCTGCCCAAAATGTACAGGTTTTGTGGTTGTACAGAAATTACTATGTCGAGGGCTAACGAACCGGTCCTTATATGACAGGGGTGGCGGTCTCGTCCACGGCAGGTGGACCACAGCGAAGCCTACACACCTAGCACCATCACCTCAGCTGAGCCCCACCCCACGGCCAGAAACATCGCCTCTTCACCTAGCACCAGTTGTTCTAATCCCGCCCCTTTTATTTATACTCACACCACCAAACTCTTTTAATTCATTTTGCAAATTAATGGTATATGGTGTGGCGGTGCGGAGCACCGTAAATGGGGTCCTAAGCAGATCTAGTAACAAGGTAATATCCGTTCCGTAAAACTATCTAGGAACGGAATCTCTATGGCTATCACGGACACGTCGTCAATGGTTTTCAAGCAAGGTATTCATATTTATATAGCAAGTTACTGACATAAATATAAATACCTAAGAACAAGTAGGATTATGACTAACACAATGTTTCAATCAAAAATATCATGCATAGCAGAATAAATAGGCACTATAGGAGCATTAGCAAATTATAGGTTCCAATATGAGGTTAGAGCTTGCCTGCAAACTCCTTAATCTTCAAGCTTGAGGTTGGAGGCTTCTTCTTCAAGATCTCAATCTTCAATCTCTGGCTTCGCGCCCAATCTACGAGCTTCTCTTCATACGTAGACCTTCTGGTTCCTCTTGAGGCTTGACTCTTCCTTACACTCAACATTATCTACGCGAAGGAAAAGCCTAATAAAACTACTGCGAAAGAAACAAAACTCAAGAAGGAGCGATAAAATCCAAAGAACTCCAGCTAAGAACCAGATAACATCGCGAGGAAAACTTAGGGCAAGTCATGCATGTTGCGGTGCCTATTGACTTAAAGTGAGGTTCAATGAAGGGTTAACATACATTCTCGCTAGTACGAGCGGGAATGCGGTGTGTAGCTTATGTCATTTTGTGCATATCTTAATTTACAGCTATTAACTAAATACTTATATCGTTTGTGCTAATAGGTGGCACGTGCACTAGTGTATGCCAATATATTGCACGGGCTTTCTAGTGAATATTTCTTGATTCTACTATACAATTGAACTCCTACACTAAATAAATGGCATTAACTGTAATGTGGTGATGGGCATATTGCTACTGTTAGTTATTTAGTTTATACCTTTATGAATGTACTACTTTGGGTGCTTAATGGTTCATTACCTAACTTATTTTATATAATTAAATTACTAAAGCTAACAAGTGGCACAAGCGCTAAAAGGTGCCATTACATGGGTGACTGCATGGCAGGTTGGTTATGGGCTGCTAACTAAAGTGTTTACTTACTTCCTAGTATTTAGTTATTAGTGTTTAACTATTAATTCTATAATTCTAATTTTAAGTTAGGTTATTTAGTGCTAACTTGGGTGCGCATACTAATGTGTGCTAAATAATGAGGTTATGCTATGCTGTGGCGTGCCTTAGCTAGTATAAATCTATGCTTAGAATGCCTCATAACTAAAGACTCGCACTAACAACGATAAAACAAATAGAAAGAACAACGATTAAACTTCGTGAAGAACTTACTATTAAAACAAACCAGCAAGAGCGAATGTTGGCTGAGGTTTGGATGATTCGATGTGGTGGGGCTCGAGACAACGGTTCCAACAGTGCCAAAATCACTGAAAACGGAGTTGAGATGTGGCGGTGGTGGGGCGAACAAGGTGTTCACGATGGAAAACAGGGAATCCCCCGTGGACACGTTACCCGGCACGTGTCCACGGCTGTCGGGTGTATGTATGCAGGCGTGAAACAGTGGATAAACCTCGTGGTGGTGTTGCCAGCTGGTCTGTGACCGGAAACTGGCAAAGGCTGCAGGAACACACGGCCAGGCCTGTGTCCACGGCCCCTGGACACATACGTGTCCAGAATTGAGAAAAACTCCCCTGGACACATGGGTGCCCAGAATCGAGGATTTCACCGTGGACCCAGAGTTCTGTGACGTTTTCGTGGACACGTGAACATGTGAGCTGTGATTGTGTCCGTGGACATGTGGACACGTGAACAATGAAAGTTTGGGGTTTTGTGGAAGTTCGGGGATTCGTTGGACACGTGAGAATGAAAGTTCGGGGTTTTGTGGAAGTTCGGGGATTCGTGGACACAAGAGCCGTCACAGCCCATGTGTCCGAGGACACATGGGCTGTGATCGTGTCCGGGGACACGTGGATAGGTGTCTGTGGACACGTGCTCCGAGTCCGGTAGTGACCCGACTGGGGGTCACGAAAGCGTGACCGTGTCCAAGTTCGTGGACACGAGCTGCGGGTCCAGTGGTGACCCGGCTCGGGGTCACGAGATTGTGACCGTGTCCAAGCTTGATTTGGGTCACAGGAAGGTGACCGTGTCCAAGCTCCAGGACACATGTGAACGAATCAGCCGGCTGCCGTGTCAGGGACACGTGCCGACTACCGTGTCCAACCCTCAGGGGGTGTGTGTGTGTATGCAGGGGTGTATCTGTAATTATCAGATAACTAACAGGGGACCGATTGATAAGTCTTTGGACTGAATTCGAATGCATACAGAGTTGAAGGGGCTTTTCTGCAAAACAGCCTTTTACTGGATCGGGTGGCTGTTCTTCACCGAGGCTCCTGTTTCTTGTGGACTACGGCCACGGGCCGGTCCACGGCCTCGCCGTGATCCACGACAGTGGTCAGGCGGCTGGCCGGCCACAGAGGCTGGGGCCTCAGGCAGAGGAGAGGCAGGGCGGCGTGGGGAACCTCTCCATGGCCTTAGGCGCGCCTGGGACGGACCACAGTGCGCCAGCAGTGGGCGGAGGAGGCGCACGGTGGCCATGCGCTGCGCCGGGGGAGCAGCTGCATCGGGGAGGCTCGAAATCGGGCGCCTTGAGGAAGAGGGTAGAGTGGTGGTCCTCGCCGTGAGCTCAATCGGGCCGGGGAGACGCTGCAGCATGCCGGCAGCGGTGGACAGGTGGTGCACGGCAATGGCGCCCACCACCAAGGGGCGGGCGCGGTGGAGAGGCTTCGGGTCTTGGGCGGAGGAGCGGCAGGATGACGTGCTGAACCTTCTGGTGGGTGCCGCATGGCCGGGGAGGCGAAGACGAGCGCTGGCGGCGGAGTCGAGGCAGAGCAGGACGACGGCTCACGGTGCCAGCCTTCGGGACAGGCAGAGGTGGCTCAAGATGGAATGCAGGAGAGTCAAGGGGTGGCTGTGAAGCTCCCGGTGGTGCTCATCGCATTGGACGAGGGCCGCAGACAGCCGGCGAAGAGAAGCAGAGCGTGCGCCATGGCTGAGGCGGCGCCTGCTCGCAGGACGGACGGAGGGAGCTCGGGACTTGGTGGAGGAGCACGAGGGAGGCACGAGGGTCCTTTTCTTGGTCTCAGGCGTGCCGGAGTAGCGCCGAGGAGCGCCGGCCACAGGGGGCTCGCAGGGCGCGGCGGCGGCTCGTGGCGTCGGGCGCAGCGACACCGGAGGAGCGTCGGTTTCGGGCGCAGGATGGAGAGGCGGCGGCGCAGGTATCATCTCCGCGTGCTCAGACATGCCAAGGACACGACGACGATGAAGACTGAAGCGGCGGCGCAACGGCGGTCGGCTCTGGGAGCAGGGCGACCAAATGGGAAACGAGGCGGAATAGCTCAATTCCGTGCTAGTTCATAGCAGCACGTGGAGGGGCAGGTGGCGTGCTGCTGCATCTGCATGCGCGGGGCATGGCTGGTTAGCTGCACGCGCCCCGTGCCAGGCAGCGTGAGCGGAGGAAGGAGGAGCGGCTGTGCGCGCTGGGCCTGGGTCCGTTCGTGCGCCTGCTGGCCTGCCCGTTACAAGTTGATTAGTGGCTGGTTAGGGGCTCATGCGGAGGCCTGGGCCTCTCTGGACCTGGAGCAGCAGGAAAACAGCCCACGATCCAACATTTGGATTTTTGGAGTTTTGATCGGTTTAGATTGAACTCAAAGAGGTTGAATGGATTTTGGATAAAAAGAATATGATGGATTAAGGATTCAAGAATCAGAATTCAAAAGAACGCAAGAAAACAAACGGTAAAGAAAAAAAAACAAAAAGGGGTCAAACACTTGACACACTTTTAATTTTAATATTTTTGAAATATCCAATTAGCTATGTTTTAATTTAGTGAGGATTTTTTCCTTTTGAAATAGCAAAGAAAAGAGAAGGTGGGAAGAAGAAGATAAAAATGTTAAGGTGATTTGTTAGAAAAATTTTGAATTATGCGTTTTTAAATTAGTCCTAAAAATGGGATGTCACAGATCTACCCCACTTAAAAGAAATCTTGTCCTCGAGATTCACACGATCTGTTGACGGGTTGGGATTCTCCTAAGGTTTTCTTGACCCTTGTGACTTGAACTTCACGGTGACATCTTGTGGGCGGTCTGGTTGACTCATGCATGCACTGCATCCATCTTCGGGTTGTTCTCCATTGTTGCTTTTCTGAAAATTCTAGTTTTCGAAACTATCCTCGAAGGTGGGCTTACCTGGAACTTTCCATAGGTTCCAGAGACAACGTACTTCTTATTTACCTTATCCCTTGGTATGGTCAATATTACTCGTAGGGGTACGCTCTGTCTTTTCTTTGATCTGTCAGGACTGGATTTCATTGATTAAAATTTCGGCCATGTACTCTCATTATTCTTCTGTTTGTATCTTCCAACTTGTACCATTTTTTTTTCTCGTGGTCGGCTTGACACTGTAATTAGAGCCTAGGTTGGTCTCAGTACTAGTCGGCCGTCCTGTGATCTTGGCACATGATATTACCATGTCTACCAGTGGGACTGCACTACCCCACTTAAAAAAAAAATATTAACCTGGGGGCATCAAGTACTGGTTTCATTGTGATCTCCGGTACTGATCTTGTTCTGAGCACATAAATGGCGATTTGACTCATTGGCAGCCTCCAAGGAGTATACAGGTAGAATTCTCAAGATTTCCATATGCTGGCAGATTGGTGTATGGTCAAGTATACTGCTTAGTTCCTTTTGAGGATGTAGCGGTTAACTCCCAATCCAAGGTCAGAGCAGTCTCTTCGTTATCCGGTGGCTCAGGGTACTTAGCTTCCAGTATCATGTGCTATTCCCCAGATCCTGGGTTCGCATCAACAGGATCACACTATACCATTTCCATGCTTTCCCGACACTTTCTACAGTCGGCAATAGCGACTTTTGCCGATAGTTTAGATGTAGGGAACAGTTCTGCCGACACTTTTCAGACAGTCGCCGTAGAAGCAGTCGGCAAAGCTTTTGCCGACAGATTTTAGTTTTCCCGACACATAACTTACCGCCGTTTGGTCCACATTTGTCGACAGAGTTTAGTTTTACCGACAGCTAACAATAGCCGACAGTTTCTGTTTTTGCCGACAGTTTAGTAGTTGGGAATATTTCAACTTTTGCCGACAGTTTAGGAGTTGGGAATAGTTCACTTTTGCCGACAGTTTTGAGGTGGGGAATATTTGTTCCAACTTGCAGATGCCGTCAACTTTGCGGAACCAATAAACTGTCGGCAAAACATATATGTACATTTGAATACAATCAATATAATTCACGTTGTCCTGAACCATCACAGGAGACTAAAATTCCATGACATCATACATATATGCAACAGAATTGAAGCAGCCACTAGAAAATCACAATAGATCAGAAAGTTCACAAAATATCTCAATTTCAGACAGCCACCATATCATATCAAGCATGTAGCCACTAGATCACAAGGTTCGCAAGTGAGAAGATCACAGGCCCAAGTATCAGCCCCTGAATCTATGCTACACCTAATTTAGCTTGACTATGAGCTGCATATTTACAATTTCTAAAACAGTTTAGAGTTACAAATCCAAAATGCTTCCTGGTGGTCACACAAAAGGTCAGTCCTCCACAACTCATTAACACAAAAGGGTCAGTCCTCCACAACTCATTAACACAAAGATCAGTTCTCCAAAATGGCAACTTCTTGCCTCCTAGTAGTCACACAAAAAGTTACAAATCCAAAATGCTTGTAACATTTGTCTCCTGCCATTAGCACCTAACATGGAACAAATAAATAATCATTCACAAAGATATGACCATATCATTAAAAAAAGAGTGAAATGCTTGTGGCAGAATAAGCATAATTACACAAATCTTGTGGCACAAAATAAATTCAGTAATTAGCAACAATTCAAAGTATTTTATCCTTGGTGCTGACTGCATGCATTTCACTCTTATAAAGATCTTTGGTGCTGA
Organism: Zoysia matrella; assembly: GCA_001602295.1. Classification (NCBI taxonomy): domain Eukaryota; kingdom Viridiplantae; phylum Streptophyta; class Magnoliopsida; order Poales; family Poaceae; genus Zoysia; species Zoysia matrella. Next base: position 57,507 of record BCLG01000964.1, on the reverse strand, counting down.
CTAATTAGCACCAATGTGTAAAATGGAATTCTGCCACTGGCTGTTAGCAGCACTTAGACCGTGGACCTCGATGATCATTTTCATAGTTTGTGGAACGAAATGAGAATACAAAAAAAGTTTATGGACCCTAGATCTATTTCACTCTTAAAAAAAACTACAAACTGCATAAACCATGCATACATGCATGTCATTTTGGGCTCCAAGTAAATATATGCATTACAGATCAGTACCTTCACTTTGGGATTGCCTTTTTCCAAAGTGTGAAAGTTATCATTGCCTCAATGACTTCTTGTCATCCATCACCTGTAAAAAAACATAAACACTTATTAGCAGTTGGAGCATTATCTGAATATCAAATTCATGCTAATTGTTGGAGCATCAACTGAGGACAAAAAAAACATAAACACTTACTCTATCACGTGGCCATGCAATGCATCTTCCGCTAGCATCAGCAAGAGATTTCACCCTTCCATATGGACGAGGTAATAGAGCATCTCTCACTAAGATATGGTTGACAACTACCCCATAAAATTGGACACCAAGACAAGTACCAGCAACAGTGTCATTCGGGTTTGTTGTTTGAATAGTTGCCTTAGCCACTGGAACACCATATGGTCTCACAACACTATATAGTATGACATCTTTTCCACCCTAAGGCATAGAAAGTGTTGAGAAAAGCAAAGAACATATGGTATAGTGTATTGCACCTTAAGGCTATTTAATTACCTCTTGTTGTTGCTCTGGTGGCTTGACCACACGTCTAGTGGGAAACATGTTTTCATAATCACTTAAGTGCTCATCATCCACATCATCCCTCAAATTTGATGCTGCATCATCTTCATGACCCTCTAACTCTTGATTAGCATAGATAGGTCTAGCATGCGAATTCTACAACACAGCACAAGCATGGAATAATTTACAAAATTGCAAGGAATAATATTACTGAAAAAAGGAACAATTCACACCTCTTGTTCATTGTTAGATCCAATTCCAGTGTTATTCGAGTGGTAAAGGTGCTGCATCAATTTATCCATCTGTTGTTGCATATAGTCCATACGGCTTTCTAATTCTTTAACTTTCATATCAGCTTGTCGGCGGCCTTCAATTTCCATTTGAAGCCTTGTAGATGTGTATTTTTTTGATGTCGGCATTTCCAAATCAGCAGGAGATGGTCCTAAACCAACAACATGAACATACCCATTTTTCTCTGGTCCACAAACATGAAAATAGACATCTCCTTATTGAATGCTCTTCTCTGTCCATTCAGGATGATCTGTAACTGCCGCCTTAAGTGCATTCTACATAAACAAGAAGTAAAAAAGTTACTTGGCATGTGCAGCAATAAGACAATAAAAAAATATATGAACATACAATAGTTTCTTCAGCTCCTTTATGAAGCTCGCCTGACTTGTGTGTATGTGATTTAATGAACACTTCATCTCTACGTGGGGTACGCCCAAGCTCTACACGCTGCATCCAACAATTTTCAAAGTCAAACATTATCAGAATGATATTTTGCAATCCAATAAATAGCTATCATGCATACCAGTTCACCCTCAACACGTGCATGACTCTTACTACCACTTGTATGATTTTGGGTCAGTTTTGCACGATTTGCTTTTGCCCTTTTAGAACGAGCCTGCCATGAAGATTGCATTCAATGATTATATCAGATTTTTGAGCATACATATAACATTAGATTTTATACTTACAATTGCTTCTGGAGACCTCCAATGATCAAGTAGCCATTTCCAATCCTCTTCATGAACTCTTTCATCACATAGAGCAAGCAGTTCCTCCTCTTCCATGTCATCATTATACTTCTTTAGAAATTCCTTCTTCAAGTCTGCTTTAAACTCTTTCCATTTTGTAGCTGCTGTTCGCATAAACCAACTGAAAACAGCTTGGTCTAAATTCCAATATAGCTTTACAACAAATAAACAGCAAGTTAGTCATTAGTTAGAGGAGGTCAAAAACAGCAAAATAGTTGTCAATGTACAAATTACAGTACCTCTGAATCTGTCCATAGTTTATACTTTTGTCGTGCACACACCTTTCTCCAATCATTATGTGCAACTGGGAAACCCTTTGTTCTGATAAGAGCTCCAATGAAGTTAGAAAATTCAGTGCATGATTGTCCACAGGGTTGACCTCGTTCATTAATTTCCAATTCAAGTTTAGGCTTATTTTGTCTTGAAAATATGTCAGCCTTTCTGGTATGCCCTCTAACTCTCTTACTGTCATCTTGAGGTAACACTGAAAAATAGTTTAGGCGATCAGTACCAGCACCTACTATCAGGTATGATTTTTTCTAAGTCTTGTGCAGCTAGTAAAAGAGAAAGAGAGCAGTAAAATACAAAATATCAGCACCTTCATTCTGCTGTTGGTCCGGAATGGTAGGTGTAGCTTCCAAGTCAGTAGGTGGAACAGTTCCTCAAGACTTTGATCTTAAGTTGCGATCAACCACAGCTTCCTTTTGCTGAGTAGAAGCCTACAAAAGAGCAGAAAATTCATTATCGAAACAAGGAGTAAGATTAATTATTGAATCTACTAATATTGAACCTTTCTTTTCCCCTTTTGTAGTTGTGAGGCTGATGCATTAACCACGGGTAAATGGAGACCTTTATGTTAAATTGAAGTTCAAGGCTGGCTATTTGTTCAAACATTTTCTGATAATACGTGTCTAGCTGGCAACATCAAGACCGCTGCAAGGTAGTCCTGTAATCACTTAGGCCTTGTTCGGTTAGGTTAGGGATGGATGGGATTGAGTGGAATGAGAGGGATTCAAACCATAGTTGACTTATAATCGATTTAAGAATGGAGGGAGTATATATATTGCTATAGACACTAGTTTCAGAAACATTTTCCATGACATTGGACCTTATTACTGTGTTTGAAACTTACCAAACTATTCGACTTCTCTCGCGTGGAACATTATAAGCATCTGTAATCAGACAACAAAAGTAAAGGCCGTAACATGGCCATAATGCGCATCACCGATTAGTGTTAATGTGTATCACAGGCTCACAAGTCACAGCTTATTATTAGGTATTCTTACGTAGTGACAAACTGACAAACACAAATCAATGCTCGCCACCCCCTATCATGGATACGAAGGCAAAGTTTATCAACGTAAAATGGTATCAGAAATGCCCATTACAATGACAAAGAAATGTCCTACCAATAACAACACAAAGGTGCAGCAGAATTACATGCAGCAGAATCATGTCGTGCTGCTCCATTGTAGCTTGACATGAATCGTCCCATTTTTTGAGTTGATAAGATTGTATGTTTCGTTGATCCGACCATTGCTTATAACATCAGCGAGACTAATGTTTACATGTCCAAGTGATTCCGGAAAGATAAGGGATCCATTGGTTAGAACCATGCTGAAATCGGAAGTGCAGTAGGAAAACAATTCCGGTATAAAAAAAATATCGAAGGTCACCGATAAATGCGATATTTTGGATATATCGGAAATTTTGGTGAATTAATTTAAATACTTTTGAAATTAATTGACAAGAACTCACAAGGAATTGCCTTCAATCTCTAAAACAACATGGTTGTATATACAAATAAAGTAATTTTCGTTGATTAAGGATACGAAATGATAAAACTTCTATGATAAAAAAATATCAGATCTCACCGATAAATATGATATTTCGGAAATTCGGGTGAAATTTTGCCGAAATTTTTTCCTAGAAGTGCACATAGCAATAGTTTGGGTACAAATATATAACATAACTAACTGACCTTGAAGGGAATTCCACGACTTTTGCTTCTGACTTCAATGTGGATCATTTCACCAACAGGTGGTTCATCTATCATGAATTCAAACTCTTCATTCCATCTTGGATCCCTTGTTCTCCGGATTACCTGCAAGAGCAATGCATTGTGCAGCCATGAAATTGTTTGTTTCTTAATCTCTCTTGCATGGAAACAATGTATTTTTTCGAATTTCAGAACTAGATTCCACTGTTTTTTAGTATTGCACACGGAATCATTTCTTTTCCAATCAAAATCCTGGAGGAAGTGCTAATTCTTTCATTATTTAAATTAAAATGGAAAAACTTTTATCAAATTAAAAAATAGATAAAAGTTACCTTTGTTTCCTTCTCTTCTCCTCTGAAGGTAACCACAGCATATGGATTAGTGTGACGCTTGCCTTCGACATTCTGCGCATTTTGTACTGAAACCAACAGGATGCCAGCACAGGATAACGTGGTCCGTTCTACAACATCATTGCTGCTGCTGCCTTCATCATCATCTGCATCGACGCTCGAGTTCCAGTTATCATCTTTAAATGGAACATATGTCAACTCGACAACAAGCCTTCCTCTGTTCTTTTTGTTCTGGGCGTCGTTTGATTTCAAGCTTCTAAGAAGTTCGAGAGTGAATAACTTGCTATCATGAGCAGCAACCATAAGGAGGGGAATCACTTGCATTCCCAATTTATCGTGCCTTTTAACCTGCGAAGATATAAATCAGAGAAGCATCGGATTGTGCCCAAATAATGGCCATAGCAGTTTAATTTTTAAGGTACGAAGAACAGAAAATAAGCTGAAACCTTTTCCCAGTCAAACAGGTGGAGTTTTAGGACTTGTGTATTTGGGTCCTTGACTGCGAATCTGAAATCTTCATTCCATTCAGGATTCAGGTTGTTCATCTTAATAGATGTTTTCTTCGAGGGCATCTTCTCACCACTGAGGCTGATCTTGACATACGGGTCAGATTTCCCAAGAAAATCTGCCTTCATCAGATCCAGCGCTCTAACTACCTTAACATGCAGTATTCCAACCGGTTTCTTTATTGCAACACTGCAATGTAGAACAAATAATTATCAGGGAAGAAAATAAAATCCGAAGACTTCCAAAACCAGCCATATATATTTCTTTTATCGGAAAGCTTCATTCAACACTTCACATAGTTTGCACGTGGCAAGCTATCAACACTTCTGATATATCTCCTCTGGAATAATCGTACGTATATTTTGACATAAGTCTGTCAAATTTTAGTGTTACAAAGTTATGTAAGGAAAGGAACTTGTGTTACCTACGGGATTAAATTAATTAATACAGAGTATCTTAAAAATTTTAGCCTTGTAATATGTAAACACACACACCCTTATTTCGGCCTGTAAAAATCAGGTATAGCTAAAATTTCTCTCAAAATACAATTCTGTGCACCTATAACTGTTTATGACACTAGTAACACAAACATACAAAACTTCGTATGGTAAGATACAAATTGAAGTTTTAGTTTTGTGAAAATTGCTTTTGCATCAATGGGTTCAAATTTTCTTGTCAAGTGAATTTAACTCTGACATTAGTATAAAGGGTTATTATCTGCATCTTGATCGTGTAAAAACTATTAATCAACATTCAATTGCAAGAAACGAAATAATAAAATAAATTAGTTGCAAAAACATATTTTGTTCTTAAAGAAATGCACCTTGATTCATCTAGAATAGGGATCTGTAGCGCTTTAGGCCAGTGATAAAGAACTGAAATTTGCTCAGATATTTGATCCTGTTTAAAAGGAAAAAAAATGTAATGAGTTAACCATGAAAACATAATAGAATAGACATTGCTGTGTTGTATGGGGAATGACAACAGAAAGAACTATGGAATTGCCAGACAATTGTATGGATGGCATTCATTACCTGAATGAACTGGTAAAGACCAGGTATTGCCATAATATCTGCGCCCACCAGTTTCAATCCAAAGTCAATGTGTGGCTTCATATCCATGAAATTGTTAGTAATGATCCCTTTATGGGGTAGATGTTAAAGAACAAAACGTATTCATACCTTCTCCATTAGGGACACATACAAGTTAGCAAAACAGGGGAAGGTTGGCACAAGCGGCTTTAGAGTCACGCGTGGTGCCAGCATTATATGTAAATCTACAAGCTAGAATTTCAGAATACGAGATCAGTCAGCATCTAAAGCTTTGAAAGTATATTTGCATTCTGCATGAAATCTTACCTGTGCTGCCACTTCAATACAATTTGGCTGTACTCTAAGAATTATATTTGTTGTGCTAGCCCATCGAATCACAGGCTCAATTATCAGTACATTTTCTCTCATTTCATAAGCTTTAATTCCTGATTGTTGAAAGCAAAAAAAATGTGAAAAGAGGAAATTTCCTTATTCATAAAGGGGATGTATATGGTAAGTTGAAACCATAAGTGTAAATGTTTGTGTACGATCATGAACATAAAATGTACCAATATAACTACTCACCGCACTTCTGTTAGTATACGTATTGCTAATAGTACTATCTTTCCATCAATAATGAGTAATAACAAAATTTATTTAGGTAACTCCTGTATATCACCGGCAGCTATCAAGCAGATTAATAGTGAATGTTTAGAATAATTATTTCTATGGTCGTTAATTAAGAACAAAACTAATTTTTCAGATAGATGACCTTGAGTGTACAGTAACAAAAAAGACAGTGCCGCAGACCTTGGAATGTTGGCGGAAATGCCCCCAGTGTTAACTCTGCAAATTCAATTGACTTTATTGCCCAACATATTCATCAAGTATTGGCCTTGTTACACTTTTTATAGTGTTGCCTATTGCCTGCTCTCAAGAACGCAAAACAAAATTATTTCTCTTTGATCATGGTTCCTACAACTTAAAGAGCACATGAACAGGAATTATATGATTGAGACAAACGAAATCTGTAAAATCTGTACCAAAGGTTACAGAAAGTCCAGAGAACCTTTCTTAGACAAGGCCAGATATCCAGCAGGAAACTGTTCATCCAGTCAACCTGTGCAAAATAATGATCTGTGATGTATAAACTCATACATGGAGTAATACTCTTATTATTCATTCATACAAAGCATTACACCACGCATCCTCATAGCTCTGGACATGAAGAAACTGAATTTGCATTCAGAACGGGAGCAAATAATCTACTCCCTCCATTTTCTTTTAATTGTCCTAGCTCTCGGCGCAAAAATAAGAAAAAGTATTGAAAAAAAAATATGTATTGCAAAGAGAGAAAGTGCATTGGGAAGTGATAAAGATTTATTGGGAATAGAGAAATGAGTATGGGGAAGAGGGAAAGTGTATCGGAAAGTGAAAATGACAATAATTTGAAAACAAATTTTGAATACTAAAA